>JAGQDJ010000317.1:0-27532 GCA_022885665.1 Triops longicaudatus
TACTGGTCAATAATAAAGGAATTTGCGTCAAGTGAGAAATACAGTCTACAGGTGCATTAAGAATCGTTACTTCGATTACATAGGACAAGTATCTATATATATATATATATATATATATACACACACTTCACGACAACATATTTTGTTTACAAACTTACTATTGGTGTTTTGAGTATTATTTTTATTGACAATTGAACTACTTGTAATCGATAAGTTTTCAGCAATGATAACGTAAGGGCCGTGCTGCTTTTCACAGCCAATGAGCAAATGTTATAGGTAAATATAACCTTACAGCCTATCGGCAAGTGGTACAACTCCTTTTTTCCTTAAAATTTTTATTGTAACAGCCGTTTACATAGTAACCCGCCCTCTATGCAACTCTATGCTGGGACATGCTTGAAGCGAACTGGCTCTTGTTTTATTCTTTTTGCTTCATTACGTCCTGTTGCTTGAGCTGACAACGACCTTACTCCATTGGCCGCACCAAAATTTTGCGGCAGCACAATTTCTTAGGAAAAATTCAGAACAGTTGCAAAAAATCTGCTAGTCACAGCGGCTAAACGCCTACTCCGATCGTAATAGTTTTTGCGCCACAATTCTTTTTTAAAAATGAGTGTTTTGTCGAAGAGGTATTTTTTTTATTTTTGCATAAGTAAAAAGCAGCAAATCTTTACGCACGTGTTTGAAGGGCTTTTGGGAAAAAAATGTCTGGCACAACACTCGAGATTTTTCAAAGATTTTTTTTTTACACTAATATCATAACAATTGGACTAGTTTTTGAGCTCCGCTCTACAAGAGTTCCCCATGTTGTACACCTATAAGCGATCTAGCTTCCCCGTGGCCGTACATCTTCAGCAGTGCTACGGAATGTTCACAAAAGTTCCGTTCATTTGGCCCGGAACGGAACTTTCGGGCGTTCCTTACTGTTCCGACCGAGCCGCCTACGGGCGACACTGGGAAGCTAGGAACTTCAGGAAAGAGCTGAATTCTGAATTTCAAACAAAATTTCCAGCTGTTACCGCGGTGTGTAGTATATCGGGAAAATCTCTCGTTACCGATTATTTCCGATTATTATCGTTACCGATTACATTCAATTTAAGTAATCGGTATTTGTATCGGAATGAAACTTTGTCAAAGAGCTGGAACGGAATGGAACGTCAGCTAAAGGAACGAAAAGATACGCCGTTCCGATCGCGACGCCCGTTCCAGAACACAGATCTTCAGGTCGAGAAAAACAACGAGGGTGGGTATTATTTATGGGCGGGGCTAAAAAGAATAAAGATATGCCAAATAGCAGTAAAACGACAAAATAAGCGAACGCCTTAAAGTACCCGCTGAACCCGGCGAAAACAGAGAAACAGTCGCGTGTAATTGCTCAATTACGTTTATTACTCGTCAACATAAACGAATAGCAAATGGTCCTGCGGGACTGCGTGATCGTTATCCCATACTTCCTCTCGAATACTCATTCCATATCCGTAACTCTAGCAAGACACAACGGAAAATCTCCCAGTCCCGTCTGGCTGGAACTGTACCGTATACTTTTTTTTTATTGTTTCCTCAATAATTACTAAAGATTATTCACGAAAAAAAACTGAGCTATGTAACATTTAAAACCTGAATGGCACGATGAATTTACGAGCCTATTTGAATACAACCATCATGAAAAAGAAGCCATACGGTTGAAAAGAAACAGTTTATATTTTATTTCGTATATAGAATTTATAGCTCCACAACCCTATATGACTTATAAAACATCCGAAATTAGGTTAAATACGAGGTACTTTGCATGATTTCACACCGGCAATGAAATTTCGTAAATGGCTCATTTCGTTTTCCTTCAAGTTACTCAACACTTGTCTCACACACCCATACTTCTGAAGATAGCTTTGGTATCAATATCAGCTTTACTACCGCCATATTCTTTGGGCAAAACCTCGGGATCAACAAAGTTATGCAACGAACTTAGCTTCTTTCCATGGCAGTGAATCTACATTACATAAGAATAAGCAAAACAAAAACAACACTACAAAAACAATGTGCGTCTTACTCGGGATCTCATCTTTTCCGATAAGAAGGGCCAAGTCACTGAATATATTACCCCGAAGATAAAAGGTTCGTTTACAAGATGAATGCCCTTGAAACGAGCGGGAAACGCATCCTGGAAAGTTCGATAATGAAAAGCCAGCTGGTTGAGCAAAAATAAACGTCGCTCACTTGGATAAGCGCAATGACTTTTTTGGCATAGGAAGGCGTAAAATGGCGAATGTGACATAAACTCAAGTTTTGCAAATCAAGAATACACACAACACCCGTAATCTGCGTTTCAGGATCCTCTACCAATTTTTCTAGACAAGCCACATTGACTCGAAAAATATCTTCTAGGGAGCACTCGTTCGGATTCCAACGACCTGACGGACACAGTTGAACCCCTCAATTAAGAAAAACTAATTTACTGGTACATTCAACTTACCAGCTCGGAATACGAAAATCGGACAACCACTCTTGTCCTTATCAGGTAACACAAACTGCATCTCTTGCTTGATCACGTGTCCCATCTCGGACATTGGAATGTTGAAGACACCCGCATTGTGATCCCGCATCGTTATATAATTTTTTAACTAATAAAAGAATTTTCACTGCTACGTTTCTTTTGACATAACTTTCATTCGAATTCATTACCAGCTTAGCTGCACGTTCTACGTTGAACTTTCTTGCGCGTAAGAACATGAGGAGGAAGTCGGAATCGGTGGGGCAGCCAATTGACATTCCTATTTAATATGTTTAAAAAAATAAATAAACACAAAACGTTAATTTCACAAAGCAATGAAATTACCTTGAACGCGACTGCGGAAGCGCTGAATAATTGCATACCGCTGAGTAGGATCTTCCCCTAACTCTGCTTTAGCTTGTTTACTTCTCTCCGTGGATAGTGCATTACATCTATAACCGGGCTTATTTGAGAACGTCTGCAACGCATTTGGAAGGAATTCTCGCGGGCTTACAATGGGATCTTCCATCTTCGTAGCTTTCAAATTAGTGCGGCTGCGATACACCTGGCGACTAGATCTATATCTGTCAACAGCAAGCATTGAAAAAATTACAGGTTTGCACGCCAATAACCAACTATTTCAATACAATAGCCAATAAACTTCAGTGCGATGTGTTAAAAAGTAACAACTCAACATCAAGGAGGGTGACTATAAAAAGAACTTACACGGAGATGCACAACGTTATCATATGAGCTCAAGACTAATACTTTTTGTTCAAGTCAGGTCGTAGCAACTGGTTCCCAAAAAATGAAAGCTACTGCATCCTAAAAGAAAGCGAGAACACCGACCTATCCTGTGTTTACGATGAGAAACCGAGAGGATGTGTGCCAGGGTCGTGGTCAGGTGCCTGGTTTGTCCTTAATAGCCGGTGACCTCGCTCGACCAGATACCGTCGTTGCTTCTTCCTTAAACCGGCGTATTCGGACCAGCCACCACAAATGTTGGAAAGCACAGGATTCCAAGAACGGTCGCTGGCTCAATTGCTTGCGACGCAGCACGACTGAATGCTTTCGAACGAAAGAATAGTAAAAACGGCCCTTTCGTATACGAAATGCGTACCATGAATACACACTTGATACCAACTGCGCTGGCGACACGAATGTGCTTTGCGTCTGTGAAGCCCATGTTATAAGCCGAAGCCAACACGTGATAAACCCAAATAGCTTACAAAGCTGTATGAATTGTCGTATCTCGCAGCTGCACTCTATTCAGCGAATGTTCACCGTTCCACTTTATCAACACTATTCGCTATACATGTACGATAAGTGACGTTCAGGAAAAATGCAAAGGCATCGAGCTAAGCTCACGCCAGTTAAATAGGAAAGAAAGTGAAAAAAGCAATAAACAAAATAAAAGCAAAAAGCAATAAAAATAGTAGATTGGGTAGAAGACCAATGTTCTCGGTGCCACAGCGCACAGGTCAGCCTGCTACCACGTAAACGCACATCGTCCATTACGTAAAGGGCAAAGGTCACAAACCAGGTCCTGTAAGAAGCTTCTCGCATAACAAGCGCACTGTCGCTTCTTCGTTGGCAGAATTGTGACGTAAGGAGCGCAAAAGGAAAAGAAACTGAAGAATTGTTATTCACGTAATAATTTGTACGGCACTTTCTTTTACGGTACAAAAGGTTGGACATGATTATTTTTTTCGAGTACATAGACACTACAAGGAGAATTCAATTCTTTTCTTCACCCAAATTGGATTTCTTTGTGAACCACTAACACGGATGGACAGTTTCTTTATAGCTACAATTTTGCATATGAATTCTTAATAATATCTAGCCAAGGAGTACCCAAAAAAAATGTCAGACAAGGTGTTAGATTTTAAAAAATATGCCATAACAAACTTGCTTTTTTTCCACAAACAAAGAAAACCCAATAGTGCATGAGGTCTTGTTAATGCCCCATAATATGACGATAGTATAGTTAGGCAGAAGCAAAATAATAAATTCAAAACTGTGAGAAAAAATCGCATCCATTCAAAGCCGGTTACACATCATATGGTACAAACTGGTAATATAACCAAAAATAAAGCTTCAAAAATTAAAAGTTAAGTTTTTTTTTTCTTGCAATTGACCTAGCCCAATAAGGGGTTCTTCCCCCCCTCTCTTGATAAAATTTCACGGACGGAACACGTGCTTGTCCCGTTCTTTTTTCTTGTCGATATAAAGCTTATCACGGGCAGTTGCGAAAGAAAGTATGTATAAACCTTCGTAAAGCGAATCAATTTCGGGAAAAAGAAAAAATACTATCCTATCGCCTTGCCAACACAATAAACCAATAACCCCGAATGTCACTTCAGCAGATCCCCAATGTTTGTTTCTTAACCCCTTTTTTCTTGATCTCATCTTGAATATCCTTTAAAAATCCCTTCTATACACAGGTTTTGTTTTTCTTTCTGCACTACTCTTCTTTCTTTCTAATTTACACGACGGACGCCATCTCAAGAAAACTGCCCTAGTTTTGTGTTATGATGAAAGGGATCAATGGGGTACCTCTCCTTAAAATGGAGGGACAGACCTGAGTGCATTTTTTTTTGCTAATAACTCCGGTGCGAAAGTATATCAAACGATAAAGCCAATCCACGCTGAAGTTTTCGCTCAAAAATTATGATCCTGAACAAAAGCCTTAGAAGAGAAACAAAAATAAAAATCACGACAATGAAAACAAAAGGAAAGCTCCGGAATGTTGCGCCAGCTGAAGTTTCAAAAGAAAGGTTACTAAACGAGTACAGTACCTCTCCAAACTTCCACTCGCTCAACAGAAAATATAACTCATAAATACTCAGGCAAAATGGCAAATATTCTCCCCCCAACCCCGCCGTGTCTTCATCTTCCCTCCCAGAAAAATGTCCAGAGTAATTAATAATAAACGTTAATAAACGTCATTATGGCATGATCGAAACAACGTTGGAGCTTTCTCGACCACTCACAGATCAACTCAACGCTCGCGAATGATGTCGGTCATTGTACACGGTGAAAACATTATATAACTACAACAACTATGGGGGTGACCTAGAAAAATAATTCAAACATACTATTACTTTTTGCTGAAAGAGACTAGTAATACTCATAAGAAAAGCGACTCGCCTAGCAAACTTTAAATTGTTTTCTGTAGCCCCATTACGCGTAAAACTCCCTTGAATTCTTGGAGTACGAATTGGACGTTGGTGAGCGTTTGGGCTCATCCAGAACATAAGACCCTTCATCCTTCTTGCGCATCCGATAAACGATGAACATAACCAACAATATGGCACACAACAAACCGACCACGGCACCTCCAATCACCGCTGCAAAGTCGGGGAAAAAGAAAAAGCAGAAAAAAAAAGAAGTTACAAATATCCAAGTCGTCAAAAAATCTTACAGATCTTACCAGCCAACACTCCCGGTTGAGCGAAGAAGGAAGTCGGCCGGTCTTCGTGCTTCCTGCCCATAATATGGACGTCACTGTTAGGATTGGTCTTTTCCTTATCCGGCTCGCTTCCAGCATTGTCAACTGGTACTGACCGACTCGGGGGATCCACCACGATCTCATTTTCGCGATTATCCACGTCTTCAGGTAATTCCTGAATAAGTTATTCATTTATTAGGTATCTAAGGTGTTCTACTTGAAATTATTATCTCTTCCCCAGTCAGCTGTCACCAACTTTTTGGCGATTAGTTTGTCACTATTTACACATGGCTTAAGACGTTTGAAAAATTTACCGGCTGCACTGGAGGCTGAGGTTTCCTTGGCTCTCCCAGCTCAGGCTTCCTTTCTTCTTCCTTCTTAGGTTCGTCAATTTCTTGGCCAATGACTGTAGGACAATTAACCAAACGTGAATACGTAAATAAATATATCATAAATGAAGTGGTATTGTAATAAAACTCACGCGAGGTTATATCTACATCCTCGTCCGCATCTGTGATGTCATCATCTTCGTCTTCTTCACCGTCCACGTCAATACCTGCCCCAGATCCGGAGTTCTCCTCATCCAGCTCGTCTTCAAAATCATCTGGCTGCACTGGTCGAGCCTGAGTGGGCGGGGCAGGAGGCGCAGCTCGGGTGGTGACAATAGTTGTCGTGGTCGTCGGAGCGGCGGTACTGGTCGTAGTGGTCTTGGCCACAGGTTTGTTGTTCCGCGACTGTAGGGTGTCTACCTTGGGCGGACTGGGCGTATCTTCATCATCGTATCCGGCGCCGTCCCCAGACGAATCAATGTAAATATCATCGGGATCTTTGGCGCCCGAGAATCCTCCCTACGCCACGAAAAAGTAGACAAACGTTACGTCTCGTAAAAAGACGCGCACACGAAACACGTTCCGAAACGCAAATGTACAACACCCGCGCAGGAGTCAGTCAAATGTTGTTTAGTTTCTCCCAGGCTCACAAAAGAGTGATCTTTCATGAGAGAAGCATCCCCGTAGCATGCGTGCGCAAAGTCTATCCGTCGGGAGTCGAATTACCTCAGCTGCGATAGCGCAGGCTTTTATCTTATTCCCTTTTTCAATAGTTTTTTTTTTCTTTTTGACTTTCCCTAGTCTTCAATGATCATCGGGCCAAGGCCAAATCTGTGCAAAGACACTTTACTGACAGATGCCCTCCTCTTCTGGTTTCTCTGGCTAAAGTGTCGCTCTTCAGTTCCTACGTCCAGTTTCGAGTAAACCGATACAGCACGGACATGGCAAAGCGCCACCGACTTAATTTGCTCCCCGGTTTATATCTTCGCTCATTAGCTTCGTACTGTGCCGCTTTTTCCTTCTTCAAAATAGCACAGATATCTTTCTCTGTGGGGAACGAAGATGCTGCGACTCGGAAACACTACAACGATGTCACACACATTGTTCGCCATTTACAGCAATGCGCTCCAATTATATTTCCTTCAAGCTGAACGCCAATATTGCGACAAGATTGTTTCCTTCACAAATTCAAACTTCCTTTCACTGATTTACGACTATTTGATTTATGACTTGAGTAAGAGTTTTATTCCCTGATTTATTCGTCACAAACTGCGTTTTTCCCTTTTACTTATAGCTGGCTAAAAATATGACACGATGCTGATATCACAGGGTCACCGCGTGTATCTTTTCACTCTTGTAGCGCCTTTTACTTAGTTTTCATCCTATTCGAGTAAACGTCGACACAGTATTTTTAAGAAAGAAATTTCGATAAAGGTTCGTTGGGTACGGGCACTTGAAAATCAACAACGTTAATGAATCCATTACTTTCCGTTCAAAATTACGAAAATATGTTTGACAGTTCCCCTCAAGGGAAAAAGAAAATATCGCTGACCAGAGTGTGCTGATGTGTATGGATATCCCAGTTTGAGTTTTATAACTTATATTTTTTACTACACGCCACAGTTTTTTAAGGAAAATTGCGGAAGCAGAATTCTTGACTAAAATCCTAAAAACTTTCGACATAGATGAAGTTCAGATGTTTTAGCGAACCGAAGAGAATTTTTGTTAAAGAACTGTTATCCCACAAACAAGGGGAATTTGTTTACGCTACAAAAATATTTTCGTCGACGACAGGAATTTAGTAAGAATTATCCGTGAAGTGCTTTTCGTTGTCATTTTACTCACATTAAAAAATTGGCCAAAGAGTTTGGATCACTGAAGTATGTTACCAATAAAGCAGAAATTTTTACATTTCTATAATTTTTACAGCTCTATATTTCTTGCGGCAATAAAATTGTAAAAAACCGCACAGGAAGTGTGGGAGTAAATTTCAGCGACTCGACACAATGTAAAAAAAAATCTATGATAATCTTTCCCGGTGAATCATTCACAGCGCTTACCAGTTAGTATGTACCCTCGCAGCGGAATTTCGGGTAAGAAGCGGTATAAAGACCGGTTTATATGTAACAAGCGCGTTGAGTACTCAGAGAAAACATCCCCGGTCTCATAATTAAGAGAAAATTGGATTCGGGGGCGAATTTTAAACCGGTGAGATTTCAAGGAACGCACCATTCCTGTAAACCTTGACTTTCCGCTAGAATGCCCTAATAATTCTTCCTAAAAGGTTACCTCACAAAACCCACCAGCTTTCCAAACTAGCTTCTTATCTCCGTCCTGCTCATCGTACTATTAAAGTACACTTTCATTAAAACATGACTCATCACAAGGCGAGCCTTGGTTTATTTTTAGGTTAATAACCACGCGACCATGTTTGACAGTTCGCTTTTCTGCGCAAAGAAAACATGAACAAACGCGAAGCTATTACCAAGAGCTGGGATGAGCGTCATGTCACGTACATTTGAACGCCTTCTTCGTTTTCCCCAGCCCGGAATCTGCACCTTAATGAGAATTACGGCTACGAGTCACCGGATGTTGCATCCAACCACTTCACCGCGCGTCTTCCGCTTATTCTTTACGTCAGAGCCATGCGCGCGAGAAATACCCTACCCGCTCAAAAACTCCAAGCTTTCCAAGATAAATGACTCAATTCTCACCCACTCGTTCAGGACATATTTAACCGTGAAAAAAAACGAAAAAAAACCCCGCTGGCTTATAATTGCTATTTCGCTTTAGTAGTCGTTTCCGAGAAGCCCCCCAACGAATCCCCAGAAATCAAGACAAACCGCCTACAAATCAACCCCAGACATGCCCAGTCCTGCTTTTCTTGCCTCCTTCCTTCCCCGGCAGAACCCACGAAAAATCTTCAGCGTTTTTCGGCCTTTTTTGTTGCACTTCACACCCCCAAGAACCGTGTTACAGCTTATATTTGTAACTCTTCCCTAGACAGTCTTAAAGCGCCTTAAAAAAAGGCGTTAGTACAGCAACACTCCAATAAATCCATCCCCTTTCCATATATTAAAATGTTAAAAATAAATCACGAGACTTTCAGCGTTATCTCGTGTGTTCGCGACTTAGGTGTCAGACCGGGGTAGCCAAAGTCAACGCCCCCTTTTTTCAGCAGACGCTTCCTAACTTCAAACCCTGATGGACGGCCTACAACAATAATTTTCTCCCCCACTAAGCGCCCCAGAACCGGCCTATCGTGGCAGACAAAGCCTATGAATAAACCACGTCAAGCTACAACTACGTCACCCAACCTCTACGATTCTTACGAATGGTCGCAACCAATCCTATATTTTTAGTTTCAACATCGAAACTCCCAAGAATTCCTGTGACAAACACGGATCACCCCTTAAAGGCATGCAAATTGTCGCTTTTTTATAGACGCATAACTGGCCTCGTTTTTCGTCCCTGAATTACTACACGAAATTCTCCATCGATCTCGATGTTTTAGAGTACGGCAGAGATAAGGGAAACAATTTCGCGGTGTAAACAGAAGGGAACACATCCGACAGGAGCTGTTTTCACGTTTTCATTTCTTCTTTTTCACCCCTTCGTCGCGAAGAGCATTGGATTTTTAATAGCGCCAGTTTTGCTTTTTTTTTTACAAAAAAAAGGTAGAACCTGTGTCACAAGGAGGTTAGTTCAGGGGAAGGAATATAAAAAGGATAATTATCACGATAAATTCCTGCGCATTGGGATTGTTTTAAGGGGGACGGGTCAAAGAAACGCAGATGAAAGGCGAACGTTCCGCGCAGTAACTGAAGTCTCTTCTTCATCAGTTTTTTGGGTGAACAAATCTTTCATCGCTGCAATGAGAACACTGGAGAAACAGCTGCTAGTTTCTTAAGCAAAGAGTGGAAGATAAAGAGGCCGACCCCCGGAAACGTATTAAAAACGAGGGGAAAAAATGCTGCACCACGAACTAGGGCCAAAAGTTGCATCACGTGAATCTACTCTCAAGAAAAAGACGCCGTTACTGTGCACTGTAGTACAGTGCACCGGAGAAGCGATCGATATAACAGGTTCTGCCACGACATCTTAAACACCTCGGTCACTTCCACGGCGAAATTTATGTTTTCCATAACAAACACAGTAGACTCACGATTATCCGTCGGTAAGGTAATGGATCTCACAGCGGGCAACTAGAAACTGCGGCTACAATACAGGCATATTGTAGTCTTAAAAATTTAATCGTATGCTAAAAGTATGCTACATGCTTATAGAACTTCAATCGCTCGATGAGGGATCAGTATTTGCTATTGTTCAGTATTATGATTGGTACCTATTATTGATTTTTACTTGAACTCCATACTCCATTACTTCATAGTAGTGTCACCTGATTTTGTCACAAACATTACTTGAAAATTTTTATGTAAGCAGAGGAGATCAAAGAGTAGCAATTACGCCGTGTACGGGTAAGACAAAATATTCTGCGGTACGAAACATTACAGTTCAACTCCGAATTAGGACGTATTTTGGGTGAAAAACGCGGGTATTGAAAGTGCATGAGAGGAGTTTGTTCTAGACCTTGGAACTTAAAAAGTAATTCCTTTAAACTTTATTGCTCTTTTATACGTTTTTTTGCAACCGACACATTTATATGCCTATTTACGCAATAAACGAACGTTAAATTCTAAATACGCAACGGAAACCTTTGCAATGCAACACTACGAACATTTAAAAAAGTCGAGGAAATACACGCCATATTAAGCTACGTGAAAGACGACATCTTCTGTATTCAAAGTCGCTATGTATTTATGTGTGTATATTAATTATGACTATATCAAAAATCCACTTTCTATTATTCTTTTAAAGACACATTATGCTAACGAGTTTTAGCTAAAAAAAACTCGCTAGACTAATAAGAATTTGCTTGTGTGGAGGGGGCTACGGAACATATTTCTAAATTACATAGGCAAAATATGGTTTATTTTACACTATGGCCATTTACATGGAGCCAGTTCAGTGCGTAAAATAGGTGGACTACTATTATATGGCCATTGGTCTTTTACCCCACTATGAGAGTCTACGGCACGAATGAATTGCTTCGGTATGTGATAAGGAGTTTTCAAAGAAAAACGTCAACGACTTACTAAAAACTGGCATGTGCCACGTGACGTGCCAGCTCCTATCAGTCGAGGGGGGTGTACTATGATTGTGTGTGGTCTGTCTAAACTATTGAAGAGCTAAACTTGGGGAAGGAACCCGTAACTGAGAAACTAATCATGGAACGAATGTCCGAACGACGTCTGCAGCTCGAAAATGTCAAGCCCAGCGTATGGCGTCAGCGACATCCGCGAGTATCATCTTTAGCCACAGTCTCAGCTTTGCGTCCAATAAGGGAACTCCGCGCGACGCGGTTCATGATGGCAGAATTAAATTGGTAATGATAGACACGGATGTGCCCATATCCTTTGTAAAAGATTGAAATGCGAGAGATTTCTTACGCTTGTAAATGAATCAATCCATTGGAAGCCACGCTTCCTTCCCTGTTGGCCATACTGCAAATATATATATTTGCAGTATATATATATATATATATATCCGACCTTAGCCGATTCACGAATTCTGTCAATGCAGGTGGTTCACGTCAAATTCTTCCTCTGACAGCATCTCCAATGCCAAAATTCCAAGGTGTGTTGGTTCAACTGCCTCTGCGTTGTTTTTCCATTTAGCACTTGACCAATGCTAACCTTTTCGTCTGAAGCTCCAGTACTTCACAGATCCCGTAAGCAGACAAAATGCGAAATCTCTGACTTGGCAATTCAAAAACAAGATCCTGTTTTGATGCATCCAACATACCAACGGCGTGGAATGCAGAAACGCATAACAATCCAGATAAGCCGAAACGCTGGCAAGGACTATCACTTATCAATTATGACGATGTTTTCTTTGGCTTTATTTTTTTGGTTCAATGATCTTTTGCACTAACTTACAACTCGTTGAGACTAATCTGGCGGCAAGTTTCCTGCACACATTTCCACTTTCATTACATTTGTCCGTACCAAGAAATTCCTCATTTTTAAGGATACATTTGATGGAGACTTGGAAACCTGCAGGAAAGCAGGACGTAAACAAGAAGGTGAAAAAAAGAAGGAAAAGCGTCGATCGCTTCTGTTTACGAAAATAAAAGATTAGTGCAGACTAAACACAGCACACTGGGATACTGCCATTTTCTTTTCGCTTTAGACGCGGCTGAGACGGTTAAAAGCGAAATATTTGGTCGGCTGACGCGGCCAAATATCCAAGGAACCCTACATCCTTTTCGTTTGTAGACAAGAGCATTAACAAACCTCTAAACTCCTTTTGTTTGACTCCAAGAGCCTCGTCTTTCTAACACCTTCGCGTGAAAGGTAAAATCTGGGCGCGAGAAGCGTCAGAAGTGCAAATTAGAGAAAGGTGGAAGGAAAAGCTTACCTGAGATGCAGTTAGGCACACAGCGACGTACGAGACGCACAGCGCCAAAAAGATTGCACGAGTACTCAAATACATTACGCAACAATTCTCTCGGGATCACGTTTTACAATTCAATAGTCAGTAAACGAATATCTTGTAACTTTCGCAGGTTTTCCTGAAAATCACGATTTATCTTGGGAATCTGAGCAGAAGGGTCTTTTTACCCTTTTGACGAACACACCTGTAAGGGAAGAAAGAAAAAAGAACTGATAAGCTTTGGATAATCAGTAAAGGAATCTGAAACAAGTGACGATAAGTAAGTTTGTCAACACGAATTTTTCTTTCCACGCCCTGTACGGTACAACATCACTGCAAAAGAATACATCAGTCTCAGACGGGCCAAGACAGGATACCAGTGAGGAGAGTCTATGGGCTTTATTCATCTTGTGAAGGGGAAAGTACACGATGAACAAGGGTTGGGACGCCTGCTTACCTTCGACCTTGTTTTACGCCGTCCGAGGTTTCACCCTCGCACTTCACTTAACGAAATGTGACGTGAGGCATTAAATGATGCGAAATGTGTCGCTGGTTTCATGTAAATAGCTATACAGATGCTTCAGCAGACGTCACAAAAGACACAAGCCACTTCCTTACACATTCCCTATGGCTCAGGAAAAAGAAAGCTATCATATCGCAGAGTCGAGGCTTCCTATATCGATAGCATCGCGAACGTCAAGATACGATAAAGAGGCGATAGGTTCCTATCGTGGGTAGGGTATCAAAGCGCCGCCAAGCAGCATGAAATGAAACACTACATGGCGTATTCCATATGGTTTTACGGCTTGGATCGCCATCGGTGTAATTCTCTACGCTGGGCTACTATTTATTTACATCTGATCATGACGTACACCTCATTTTCGAATGTTTGTCAAAGAATATGTGAGATACCGACATGAGAGGTAAGAAAGGAAGAATAAGTAACAAAAGGGTGAGCAAAAGGGGAGTGAACAGATCATAGACTTCCAAAGAGCTCACCGACTTTGAATTAATTTGTAGCACTTTGCACGCAGGTAACTTCGACGCTTTCACAGAACTTTCGTTTCAGACACCAGTAACTTTTTGTTTATAAAATAAAACTGAGCTCCTATAGAGATGTCTTTTCCTAAGCTCAAGTGGGAAACAATAGTCTTGAATATGTTTTTCGGATATTGGTGGTACGTAGTTCACATTACTTTTCTAGTTAGTGCTTTTATTTATTTTCAAACTGAAGAAGTATAAAACGCAAAACAAACACATTTGATTTTTTTAATAGCACCAAACTATACGTGATCAGGCTCAGGTGTTAAATACACAGTAGCGTAGCTTAGAAATTACGCTCGAGGCGTTCCAAGCGACGAAAGCGTATGGAATACGCCCTATCAAACATATGTATCAAATTCTTCAGTAATTAGACATTTATATTATTACATTACCGATTGAAAGCTTAAATCTCCGTGTCATGAAAACCGGGAGATTTGCTATTTTCATAACCCGAATTTCGTACTAGTTCACGCGTTACAAGGAGCGTGGCGCTACTGAATGCGTGGCGCTACAGCTGAACATCTTGTTTGGTAACAGCTTCTGTTGACACAAAACGTAATGGTTTATGTTGCGTGTCAATAACTACTTTTATGCAATATTATTCCCTCTGTGTTCCCACGAAAGCCAAGTTGTACTAGAAACGGCGTGAAAAGTGAGTGACTAATTGTGCTAAACAGCAAGCTTGCGGTGTTTGGGAAATTTTGCTTTGGCTGCAAATTCTTTGAAAACATGCCCGAAATCAAGCGTCCTAGTGAAGATGATCTGGCCTTAGTTCCTTCCAAAAAAGCACGAAATGAACTTGTGGCGTCACTAGATTATGAAAGAGCAGGACAGGTGCTAGCGGTTGAAGATGTAAGTTTGGCGCGTTACGTTTTTGTACGCGTTTTGAACACTGACTAAAATACAACAATAAAAATAATAATAATAATTCCAGGGACCACCTCGTACTTCCAACCTGTTAGCCCCTATTATGCTTCTTACTGGGCATCAAGGGGAGATTTTCTCGTGCAAATTTCACCCTGAAGGAAATTTCTTGGCATCCGCTGGCTTCGAACGGACGATTTGTATATGGACCTACCAGAAAAACGTCATTATTATCATGTTTTTCTCTGATTCTAGTTCTTTGGAATACTTACGGAGAATGTGACAATTTTGCCGTGCTAACTGGCCATCATGGTGCTGTTTTGGATATGCATTTTAATGCCGAAGGCGATCGGCTTTTTACCGCCAGCTCGGATAAAAATTTAGCCATGTGGGACATAAATACTGGCGCAAGAATAAAACGCTACAAGGGCCATGCTTCCATCGTCAATTCTTGTCACCCTGCTCGCAATTCCCAAATGCTATGTAGTGGCTCAGACGACTGTAGCGTACGACTTTGGGATACGAGAAAGAAAGCCGACATTAACAAGTTCGATAATGGTTACCAAGTCACAGCCGTGACTTTTAATGAAGCAGCTGACGTGATAATTTCTGGCGGCATTGATAACGAACTTAAAGTAAGATGTTCTTCCATCTTTGTCATTCGTGAGGCGTACAAATTTGTGCGTGCTTTCGTTTCCTTCACTTTTTGTAGGCCTCATTACTCGTGCGTAAGTCTTCCTACATTTCTTTAGGTTTGGGATCTGCGCAAAAATGCCCTACTCTATTCTATGAAGGGTCACACAGATACTGTAACCGGCCTTTCACTCTCTCCAGACGGAGCTTACGTCCTTTCCAACGCAATGGATAACACCTTGCGAGTATGGGACATTAGGCCCTTTGCTCCAGCTGAGCGCTGTTTAAAAGTTTTTACAGGACATCAGCACAACTTTGAAAAGGTGATTAGAGATTTTTTTCTCTACTAGCTAAGTTGTCTTGGATATTCAATTTTGCAGAATTTGCTGCACTGCGCCTGGTCACCGGATGGATCTAAAGTGAGTGCAGGTTCGGCCGATCGCTTTGTCAATATCTGGGATACAACATCCAGAAACTTGCTGTACAAGTTGCCGGGCCATAATGGAAGTGTCAATGACGTTGTCTTTCATCCAGTGGAGCCAGTTGGTAAGACTTTGGATTTCCACTTTTACAAATCACATAAATATCGATTGTTCGCCTTTTTTTCTTCCCATATGTATAGTGGCGTCAGTATCGAGTGACAAGAAAATTTACCTAGGAGAGATTGAACCATGAAAAGGACAATACACGCACTGTTTTAATAGCCAAAAAGTATTTTATTCAATCGTCGTCTTTCATCATTCAGCTGCGGAAATGTTTCATAACTCCCTATCACAATAAAAGGCACTTATCCTTGAGATACAACTATCTGGGAGAGAGATTCAAACTCACGAGTCGGTCACAAATTAAAAATACAAATCACGAAAAGATGACACAGCAGCGCCCCAGTTTAACGGACTAATAAGTGTGCTTCATTCCCTGGGACCTTTCATTCGTGTAAACTCATAGTGGCTAAATTACCCAAAGAAAGATAAAAATGGCCTTTCCTTGGGTATACGCCTTGAAGTACTAAGTGACCTTTACTTTAAAAGTAAGCTTACCGAAAACTTACTGTTTTATGTTCAGTTTGGGGTTCTGATTAATTAAGAAAACAGAAAAATCTGGGAGCACTGTGTTAACACGTTACAACACACAAGACTGGAACAAATATAAACGGTTACTTTCGACCAGCCGTGATAAGCGCCCGTCAGACTGAGCTCTCACAGAAAAAAAGGATACGAAAATAAACAGAAGAGCTCTTTCGATTTCAGGTAAGTAGGTCCGCGTCTACCCCGGTCGGTGACATAAAAATTAGATATCAATCGTCATTAAGTAATCCTAGATCTCTCATTTCTAAAAAACGACGAGGGGATTCAGGGGAAGACTTCGTTCCTTCTGCTAAGGCTTGCACGGCTTTTCTCCGTCGCTTCAACCGGTCTTTATCTTTACTACGTTTTGCTTTCTTTTTGCTCCAAGCTTCTTCATCAAGGTAATTAGAATGGCTGGGCGTAGGGAGCAGTAAATCTCTAGAGAGCTCCGCGTAGTTACGGTTCTTGCTCTTGGTTACCTTACAAGATCCGTCGCGCGTTTTGGACCTAGACTGGGTTTCGCACTCCGTGTGGGATATTTTTGCCCAATCTCGGTGGCTTGATTTAGAAACTGAATGAAATTCTGCGTTTTTATTCGACGGGTTTTTGCGAGAGTGGTGCCGCTCTTCCTTAGACCTTGAGCGAGCTCGTAAGGCAGCGAATGACCGCAGCGTCTCCGATGCATCAATAGCTCTTGCTTCACGCGAACGACCAGTTCGCTCTTCGTTGTCTTCTTGTGACGACAAGCGACCTTTTCTTTCTCTCCCTTTTACGTGCCGAAGAACTGGTGAAGGAGAACGCGAAGAATGATAATCCGGTAGCGGGTCAGCGTGAACGGAAGGCAACGTTCCATTAGAGGTGGATTCGTCACCGGACGACAGGTCTGGTTTGCGTTCTCGTCTGCAAAATAACGAGAGAAGTTATTATTTTCGTTGTCCTTACGACCGGCAAACGAACCAATTTACTCTTGTAAAGTTCTCATAGTCTTTTTTTCTAAACTTAATAAATTGCCTGAAAGCTAAAGATCACAACATCGGAAAATCTCAAGAACTTCACTTAGAATCAGCTAAACGGAGAAAAAAAAAGCCTAAGTCGCTGAGCTGTGAAGCGTGAAACAGAAAATGAAGACGAAATTACTGGCTGGGTGCTGAGGTAGTTCTTTGCCGCCGTGGCGATGAGTTCCTTTTACGATCGTCGGACAATTTGGTGGCAATGCCGTAGTCGTGCGATTGACGCAGTTTGTCGCGTGCTTTTTTCCGCTTTTTCAGAATACGGGGTGATTCTCGTTCTTTGTCCTCGTCGTCCACGAAAACGTCACTCCTATCGCTTTCCATCGCAACAATTGCTGATCGATAGTCAGCGCTGCCTGATTTGACAGAGGTCTTGGTAGCTTTGTCTTGCAGTTGGCGACTCCGTTCAGGCGACGGAGTCACTTGGGTGGATTTGGTAACACATAAGGGGGCCGCGTCTTTCCGCGTCACGTAACGCGTGAAATCCGTCGAGGTTTGCGTTCCGACATCGCAAATGGCCACGCTGTCAGTAGTTTGTGTTCCGCTGGTGAATCGCGCCACTCTGGACTCCACCATCACTTCTGTCTTCTTGCCTGAATTGCTTTGCATGCTCGACCGCCGTTTGGTTTTCCCCTGGGCAGCCTTTTGACGCTCCTCGTTAACGTAACAAACATTAATTTCGCCGCTGTAGTTTTTCTTCAACTCTTCTTTCAAAGGAGCCTTCGCCAGGCTGTCGTTGCCAGTTTTCTTTTCGTCGTCACTTTCGCTAAGGGCCAAACTGCTGCCAGGCAAGTTCAAAGAGAATCGCTCCAACTCGAGGCTAAGGTTCGTGTCGAACTTGGGAGGTCGCTTCGCCCCGCCGGCTGTCAGGGCGCCAGATTCACCCTTCTCTGATCCGGCGTGTTTGCGTAACAGAGCGCTACGTTGTCGACCAATGGTAATAGCTGGTAGGATTTGGGAACCTAGAGAGCTATTCTGGGACACTTGAGAAGTACTACTTCCCCTTCGACGGAAACCCAATCTGCTGCTACGACTGCTGCGTAAGCTGCCACTCCAACCCCAGCCTGACTTGAAGCGGAAACGGCGACTTGAGTGTCTGCCTACCGTACGGGCATGCAGTCGTGCTAAACGTTCCAAGTCGAGCGTATGTACCGACAGTTGGGAATGCGAGTCCAACGAGTGTCTCCGTGACTGCTGAGATTCCATCGATATCCTATTGACAAAATAATAACAACAAATAAAAAATGCCAGTACTTCGAAAGACTACGGCAGAACTCCGATCATGTCAACCGCCTCAGTATATGAAAATGTTCTTACCAACAGATTTTTACAGTGATTCTGAAGCGTGCACTCATGGATGCTTGAGATTTTATCCTAACAATCATACAAGAGTACAACTTGTGTACAAAAAGCGGTTTATTTTCGATTATAATTCCTCACTGAAGCTTTCTGATATTTTTCTACTGCGCTGGACACGTTAATATGATTTGGTCAACTATTCGACATGTCAAATGCCCTCTGGTCCCGACTGGTTGACAAAACCGGAGTTTTACTGTACAAGTTTCAGAAATTACAACGCTGAAAGACAACACAAGATATCTAAGCAGCCAAGTAATTTTTAAAATACGTAACGGCTCATTTAGAAAGATTAAACAAGAGTACGATGTTAAAAACACAAGCAAAATGTAAACTCAAATCTACGGTAAATTATTTTCTACATGCAAAGGGAAAGGAACATGGAATCGTCTTGCTTTCTAGCTCATTTCGCCTAAAGCGCGAAACAAAATAAGTATAGAAAAATAATCTAAATTTATTAAAAAGTACATAACATATGTAATTGTTAACGCTGCATGTTCTAGAAAAAAAAAAGAAGCATATACAGCAGAACCTCGTTGTCGCGAAGCTCTTACGAACAGAGAAAACTCTTCGATATATTACAAGTTCGTTGTATCAGACGCTTTTTCGGTACATCTACAAAACTCGAGACCATACAAACCGTATGATTAGGCGACAGTTCGTCAGAAATATAGCGATATAACGAGATTCTGCTGTACTTTCTTAATTCGTAAAACAAGTATCTGAAAATATGTCAATTAGGCCATAAATTCCACTTCCACCGTGACAAATGAAAAAATGTTGGTGAATAAAAATACTATAAAAACACACATTAAAAAGTTACTGCGAACTAATGTGTGTTCAGGTGAAATTAACAGAAAACTGTTTAGAGAAAGAGAAATAATGTGTTCGTCAGGGGTTTGAACCCGGGACCACTCGTACGCTAAGCCAGAATCATAGACCAACAAGCCAATTACTTATAAACGCGCCCGCACAGAAGTTGCGCGGCTGTACAGCATGTGATTTATGAAAACCAATGTTCGAGGCATTAGTAACCTACAGAACACACTCGAACCAAAAGGAAAACAGGAAAGAGAACTGAAGAATTAACAACAGAAAGGCAGCAAGTTTTTTTTAGCAATTATGAGTTTCCCAGACCTTATTCCATTCGAGTCAGGAAGATAATATTTTTCATTGAAACGAACACATACCTTCTCAAGCTAACGCTCATATCCGAGTCCATTGAATTTCGTCGCAAACCTAGAGCTCCTGCTCCCACGACGGCACCTCGTCTCGTAACGAACTTGGGGATGGCCGCTGCCCATGCCGAACTAACATCATTCGACGCCGCGCTGTTTAAGTCGAAGAACATACCTACACAAAATCTTAAATCGTCTCGGATTGAGTCTCGCTTTCCTAGACTTACCAACAGGATCATCATGCGTGTTGTGTATACTGATCGACAGCCTTCCAGCCTGACTTAATTCTTTGCGTTTGGCAAATGCCTGGGCAATGATTTTGTGCTTCTTTAAGCGGACAGGCTCTTCTGTTGGTTGTTTAAACATCCTAAATTTCACGCTTGAATCAGTGTTGCTTACACATTCCGGAAACAAACCTCTTGAACCAACGCTGCCACGCGAGTAGGGACGATTTTGTCCATATCCACGAAGAGACGGCTAGCCCTGCGCCAAACAGCGCCCATAGTTGAGCTTGTATTGCTGTCAACGATGGTTTAGACTTCATTGTACACGGTTCGGGGTCATAGAACGATGATGCTTTCAGTGCAGTTTGATTGGCTTTGCATCTAAGAATGCAATACAAAGCATTCAAAAAAAAAATCGACGCAAGGGACAAAGAGAATTACTTACGCTAAATAAGATCGTAGGCTTTCTTTCCATTCCTTTAAGTGGCTGTACTGGTATCCATGAACGCTGAAAGTTGTTATAATGCAAGCTACCATAACCAAAAAAAAGAACCCCATGCGATAAATCGTGGTTTTCAACTTGGCGTTCGCTGCAGCTGAAACAACTTCCTTTGAACCTACTTTTAACTGAATCAGTGTCGACAAACCTGCAGACATTTTACAACATATCTAATTAGAATAGGAACTAATATAGGGCATACCTTTTTTATTTTTAATTTCAAGACAGACTTTTCCTTTTGAACTTAACTTACCGCGTATCAGAAAAAATCCTCCAAGTAAAGCTGCCAAGACCACGGGTGCTAGGACAAGTCCACCTCGCACGGGCGCACTTCCGTAGCCGACGAAACACACACCATAGACACTGTGGCTGTCTACCTGAGCTACTGCCATGGTAGCGATAGTGAGAACCAAAGGTAAGGACCAAGCCACCAAATGAAAATAGGCAGCTCTGCTACTAATTTTTTCACGAACTTTTCCTGCAAGGAGAAAACACAAAGTAAAAAGCTTGCGTTCACGCACAAGACAAATACCATGATTTACCAATTGCTTGAAAACTGATGTGCCACGCATAGGCCAACATAACAAACCACACACAAGCTGCCATAAGGAAATAATAAATAAGGATGAAGACAATCACGCAGGATAAGTTTTCACCAGCACTGAAACAAGGGGAACATAAAGGCGGACATAAAAATAACAATTCAAGCGGGGAATACGGGCCGCTAAACTTTAGAAGGCTTAAGGAAAGCTTACCTTGGTTCAGCCATTCGGGGCGTGCCATCTTTCCGGCAAACGATATCGTTACGCGCGCCCGGAAAGTACTGGGCCATGACGCCCACACTAGCTGCCAAGAAACAGGCGTTCATGTAGAAGAGAATAACAGCAGGATACTTGGACGAAGAGCGCCAATCGATGAGGAACGTTGTCTAGTACAATTTCTAGGTTAAAGCAAGTCGTGGTGCAAAGTACTTTGGGATGTACCACAGCAAAAAGATTGCCAGCCAAGCAGAATCCACCCAAAGCACCAATCAGGTTGTGTATGCTTTGATGCTCTTCTGAAGAATATAAAGGATCTTGACAAGGAATTCCGCATCCTTCGACACCATCCATAAAGGCCAACGTGTGATCCGTTTCAATTAACGGAGATAAGCACTTGCTGCTCGTATTGAATTTGAGCTCCCTCACTTCGTTCTGAAATTCGTAAAAATTAGTTCTGACGTTAAAGTAAGTGTCCTAACTACTACTTTCGACGACATGAGGAAGAGCAATATTCTATATATAAACATACTAACAAGACAATAAAACAATAACAAGACAACAACAATAATGTAATAAACCATAAAACCCCACTAGAATATTTCAAAGCGAAGGGAAGATTCCTTAAAACAGGAGAATAATTTACTTTGCAACCGGAGGGAAACCGTTCAGTGTCCTCGCATTTCAGGAATTCCGGCCAGCCTTTTTCAAGTTCAACAATGCGGCAAGGTCCCCGGGTGACTTTACACAGCTCCTAGTGAGTGAAATAAAATATTTTCAAATGAACGCAGCAAAAGAATTAGACAGTTCACTTGGGAGGGCAGATCAACGAGACCGTTATCACACTTAGGCATATACACAGCGCACAGAAAAGGTTGAATGACGGCCCAGCATTTGGGTACATGACGTAAGCCTTGCCAGAATAGTAAGCGATCTTGGACTTCTTCCTGAGTTTCGGAATCGGTGGCGAGGTCTAATGAGGTATACGCGTAAGGCAGACGAGTTCCCATACAAGTCGTGAAGTTCAAAGGAACACACGTGGCGGGCTTTTTGCAAGCAGTTCTGAAATCAGCACTCGCTAAAGAATTTTCTGGCTTGGAAGCATTGTAGGCTGCTAGCCAATCTGTGCGCCGAGGTTCATTTGGAGGAGACGGCGCAGTCCATACGAAAGGTTCAATACGTGTGGCATTGGTTTTCGGCAAGGATTTAAACCTGGTAGTTCGAAGTACAGGAGATGTAGTTGTTGAAGTAAGTGGTAAGCTTTCAGATGTCGCGTGAACTTCTTCAGGGCTCTCATTCTCGGCTGGAATCACAGTGGTGGATTCAAACTCGTTTCCAACTTCGTCCGCAGAATCAGCTCCTGATTCATGCACGCCATTTGACAACATAAGAGCAAGCAACAGCCATGGCTGCGACCTCAGCCTCATCTTTAAAGATGCCAATAACAACCTGTAGGATTGAAACCAAAACTTGGTTCCCAGATAACTTTAAAGACAAAGAAAACGCATGAATAAGGTTTTTTGGAGATCAGGGCGCTTTACAGGAAAAACACCTGAATACAGATTCAATGCAGGAGCTTCTGAAGTGAACCACTGAATTTATGGCGATAGTTAACGTATTAAATTATAGCAATGGTTACTTAGATGCAAAAAGTTACGAGGAGTTTCAACACGAGTAGCGTCTTGTTAAAAGATATCGAGATATGGAGCTTGTACTTTAGGAGAGCCAAGCTCTGGCAAGACAACAATATATACCTTTTAAACTATGTCAGAACCATAATCACTTTCTCACTCCTTAGCGCAGCTTTTCCTCCAGTGCGGCCTTTTGTTTGGAACGTGTGACGCTTGTTTAGACCACCCACGTTGCTTTGAATTTTACCGGTTGCAGGAAGCACGCGAACCGTGAGCCGCTACAACGGGTCTCCGTTGCGAAAAGCAGTTGACCAAATGCGACCTGGGGCTGATGGGTTCATTATCGCAAAATTTCCAATTTCTGCTTCACAAACTGTTGAAATATGTACCGTTCCAGGAGTCTTGGCTCTTGTTAGCTATACAAGTAGCATAGCTTATTCTATCGTTTTGAGGGCCACAAGCGTGCCACCTCCCACTGGGTGGTTTTGGCACAGCAAGCTTCCCGAAAGCGCTGTGAATTTCGTGGGTGATTTCGTGGAGAGTTGGATAAGGCTAATTTGCCAGCGGCCGGACAAGCAACTTGAAGTACCACGCCCACCAAGCCAAATTCGTTCAAAAGGTCATTTTGTGCGCTTTTCTCGTTGCGCCAGCGTCTCGTGCCGTGATTTGTAAGTTACCTGCGCGTCGTAATAATCCATGCTATTTTTTCGTTTCCATCTAGTTCTTTAATTCCATTTCTGTTAGTGTACGTCGAATGCCAGTAAACACATTTAGTGTTAAACTCGTATCTTGACAGTGTGCTGTTTTCGGTTACGAAAATGGTATATCGTTGTTATTTAAGCCTGTTGGTACTTTTCTTCTACTCCTCCTCCTCGTTTCCTAGTATTCCAATCGTAAACTACCTAAACCTAACGAAACGTAAGCTAATTTTACCTGTTTTAACAAATGTTGACGAGTCTGTCGAAAAGCACGTGGTCCGTTACAGTATTTCAAATTGCAACTGCGTTGTTTTGAAAGACTGAGGTACAGGACACCTGTAGCTTTTAACTTTAGGTGAACTTTTAACTGTAGCTTTTAACTTTTAAATTCAGCCTAACATTACTGTTTAAATTCATTTATTTTTTTCAATGGCTCTTCATAAGGGCATAATTTACATTTCACTTACCGTCAAGTGATATTGTAACGAAATAATGTGCTTAGGCCCAATATTATTCCATACACATGGGGTAGCTTTGAACATTTTATATGAAATCGTAGGCCATTTGCTGCGCCTCAACTACACAACGTAATGCGACAAGATAGGTGTCCTCGCATTCAGCAATGAATTGGATATTTTTGGATAACAAAACAAATTTTTACTTTTGACATATTTCCTGGTAGTAAGAAATTGAAAGTAAGAGACTTTTAGCCCATTATCAGTGTCTTAGATTTTCACTATCAAAGGACAGCTACAACAGTAAAAAAGATCCATTTTCCCAGAAAGATATTACTTTGACTATATTTCTGCCACGTAAGTCGAATCACAATAAGCTTTTGTTCCTTCAGGTAAATTGGATAGTCAAAGTTACCTAGCAAACTCTGACCCTTTGCCTGCGATACAACTTATGTTTTCAAGTTTATGGCAAGGTTAATTAACATGGCAAAGCGTTTTCGATTAACGACTTATTAAATTTTGAAAACGGAATTAAAAATTGTTTGCAGTTAAGATGAATTCAAAAAGGGCAAGGTGACACCAGGACAATTTTTAAAAGTTATATTGTCCGCATAAATTTGCAAGTTTTGGATTATTGTTCATTTGCTATTGTTTTCAGACTCTTCTGGCTCGAGTTTGACTAAATCACTCCAGAATAGTTCACTATGTATTTGACATTTATAGGAAATCGCTCTGCAGTGATAATAATGCATAATGCCAAGCTCAGTGACACTGGAAAGGATAACATTTTTGAATTCGCCAAAGATGCAAAAATTTTTGAGCTGAATTTCACAATTATCTATAACATTTTTCGAAAAATTAGAAGCAAGAAATACATTGTAATAACATGTTTTTATAGTAGTCTTCCGTTATTATCTTTTTACCGTCTCTTCTATTTATTCTCCAGTTCTCTCTTACCTCCCTCCTCTCCTCTGCTGTTATTCATTTTCTCATTCTTCCGTTCTTTCTCCTCTCGTGTTCATATTTCTTTTATCTCTCAGCCTACTTTTTTTAGTTTTCTTCGTCTATTCTGCATTTGTCCTTTCTCATTCTCTCATTTTCCCTTCTCTTCTGCTTCTTTCTTACTCGTTTTTGTCCTCTTCACTTACTTTTTTCCCCTCATATGATTTATCTCAGTTTTATTTTATTTACCTCACTGTCAAGGCTTCTGTTTGTTCAGATACTTCCGTATCAAAACACTGCACAGCTTATTCCGTTACATGACAGTTTCCCATGATCCACAGCTTATTCACATGACCGAGATTAGAGTTACGACCACGCGTACTATTACTACTTTCTATGACGGAGATGCGTAAAGTCTTGAAGCAAACATGCTGTCAAAATTTAACTGTGATGCCGAGGGAAATATAATAAAAAGTAATATATAATCTTGAAAACTAAGCGCTTTAAAAGGAGTTATAGGGCACATTGGCTCTAAACACAAAATGTAATAAAACTTGTTGGAAATAGATACATATAGCGACCACAATCTATATTTCCGAACATTAAAATCTTAAGTATCTGTAATTTTGGGTTTGTTACTCTGTTTAAGCCACGGGTGTTCCGGACGAAGCCGGAAGGGATTTTCTCTAACGAGCTATTTCTACTATTTTCCTATGAATACCCTTACTATTTGAGAATAAACCCAGACTTTTATATTAAGATTTAATTTCCCCTGTGTGGTCCCTGTGGTGGTAGAATACTGTGGCGTTCATTGTTGCTTAACAGTTAAATTTTGTAGCCACGCAACGATGAATCTTAAGATTCATTGTTACTAAGAATTAAATTCCCTGCACCCAGCCTGTAATAGTTAGTTCCTTCTTGACCTTNGTTCCTTGTGTTTCCAATTTCGTGGCAAAGAAGATATTCCCTGTTCCCCAGTGTCATAAGCGCGTGGACAAGTTAAGACGGCATTGGCGGGAACATTTTGGTGCATCGACCGGGAACTCATCGAAACCGTAAGTCATAATTTTCGATAATTTGGTTGTGGTACCATCATGTTACGAAGACGTGAAGCCGAAGCGGCAACCGCCGTACAAGAAGACGATAACAACGATCAAGAACTTACAGAAGCTGGTCGCTTACTTAAGCAATTAAGGTCAGAAAAGAAGAAAGAAGCCTTAGATTTAATTGAAGAAATCTCTGCGCACATCGTCAACCGCGGTAGTAGAAGTGCGTTAGCAGTGCAACGCAAACAACTCGCGTCGTGTCTAAATGAATGCGCCGAATTGAACGCAAGATTCACTGCCACACGCAAGCTTGAAGACGAACAGAAGAAGAACGTAGAAAAATATTACACGTTTATAGAAAAGGAAGTTTTTGCATGTTATGTTAATATCGAAATCTACCTGCTCTCACGGGTCGGCGAGCCGCCTTCGTCTATTGCGTCTCACCCGCCTTTGTCAATTGCGAGCAAATCTCACCGTTCAGAAGCGAGAAGCAGTACTTCAAATACACGGCTAAAGGAAACTCGGTTGCGTCTCGCGTCCGCTGAGTTAGAACTTAGGCAGATAGAAGCCGCAGTTGCAGCCGAAGCAGAAAGCAAACAAAGAATTAAAGAAGCAAAAGCAAGACTTGAAGAATTAAAGCAAAACTTGGCGATTACTAAGCAACGACGCTTGCGAGAGATGGAAATCGAGAGACTTCGTCAAGAAGCAGACATCTTACAAGAAGAGTCCGAAGAAGACGGAAGTCCTGTTAGGTCCCCAATTTGAAGTTGTCGTAATACTCGACGAATTGAGCCCGCAACTGATTACCATGGATTAAAAATGCAAAACAGAGTACCAGGTTGGTTAACGCGAACACCAATAAATCTTCCCACTACACCTGTTGAAAAGGGAATCAAGAATACTCCAGATGCATGGCTATTTGAAGACAAACCAACGGTTACGGCCGAAAACAGACCGCAAGAAAATGTCAAACATTTGGCACAAATTAAACTTCAATCTTTCACTGGCAATCCGAAAGACTGGCCCATGTTTATTGGCAATTTTAAAAGTCGAGTTCACGACGTGCTACGCGATGATGCACAACGTATAACGTATCTCCGTGAGTTGCTGGCTCCCACTGTAAGGAACACCATCGCTCAGTATTTGCAAAGCCCTGTCACGTATATGCATGCCCTGCGTGAACTACAGAAAATGTATGGAAACCCAATGGCGGTATCTGAAGCATACGTCGAAGACCTATTGAAAATAAAACCTGTAAAGGATCACGATTTCCAATCGCTAAGAAAATATTACGCCGACCTTAATGGAACGATAGCTACTCTTCAAGCCTCAGGATACGAACAGGACCTGTACTCTCCATC
>JAGQDJ010000316.1:0-27354 GCA_022885665.1 Triops longicaudatus
TATATATATATAATAATAATAACCCGAGACATTAAAAGAGAAAAAAAAAATCGAAATTGGAGTAAAAGTAGTTGTCATTATGTGAACCTCGAACTACACTTAAAATGTACCACGAACTACAAATATAGAGATTAACAAAACTTCCAAGATGGCGACTTTTCTACTAGCGCTTACAGTAGCGCAACTATTTTCCATTTGATTAAGGCGTGAGCATAGATCGTTCCTCTTCTGTAATAAGCTTTTTAAGTTAGAAAACGGATAAACATCCAAAATCGAGTGGTTATACTGATACAGCGAAAGAAACGCTAATCTGAACTTGCTAATAAGTGCAGTAAGTGACGCTGTTGGCAACAATGAAGCATAGGAAACGGCTGACGGAGTTACAAAATCGAACGTTTTAGTAGGTGTAACGCATGAGAAATGCGAATCTGTTCGCCCAGGGGGCGTTGGGGTGCTCTGGCTGTTGGCAACAATGACATGAAAGAACGTTCGCTGCTGGTGTGCTATAGGGTAGTTTTATGGGAGACAGATATGGTGTTTCCGTACAAAAAGAGCGTGTAGGATGATAAAAGGTGCAGTAATAGGAAGAGTAAACGCGTTGGCGTATGGGAAAGAAAAGAAAAGTTGACGCGTTCGGCTGCTTTGTGCTGGGTTGGAATGACGAAAAATGAGTCTTTGCTTTTCCGCGCTTTTTTCGCACGAGTGTGCTCGTAATAAAACGTTAGCTTACTTACTACAAAATGAGAATGATAGGGTGGGTAGCAAGGCATGGGGGATAGTGAAACGATGAGGAAGACCGAAACTGCTGCTGCAGTGCGGCAGAAATTCTCATTGTTCTGCATTAAGTCAATTTTTCTCAACTTTTTTTTTCGTTTCGTTTTGCTTGCATCTTTGTGAGCCAATTGCAGAAGGTTACATTCTGAACTCTTTTTCAATTTCGTCGTTACATTACACGGCACATATTCACTTTTTATCCGTTCTTTTTTGGTTAACAAAACGTAAGTAGCCTTAAAAACGTGTAACGTTGTTTTAGTAACTTTTAGGCGCATTGTTGAAATTTTTTATTATTTTTTTCTGAACAGGAGACTGGCTTGAATAAAGGTTTGGAATAGTTAGCATTTTTCGCTCTCGGGTTTGTCTTCCGTTCTTTTCTAGTTTCCGGGAAGCTTTATGTGAAGCAGAAGCCACGAGAGAGAAATTGAGCCAAAAATTGAACCAAAAAAAAGGAGGAATACCGAAAAGCGGATATCTGAAATTTCTATGGACTTGCCACTAAACTGAGTTTCGGCCTGAAATCTTATAACAATACGCTTTTTGTTACCGTTTTATGTTTCGGACAAGCTTATTGCGACAGAAGATGGAAGTGACGCGTTTTTTTCTTCTGTGTCTAGGCGGTATTGTTGAATAGCGAGGGAGGATAATGAAATTATCGGAGATAAGCATCATTGCATGGCATTCATTTGCGTTTCAGGCGTGGTAACTAATGAATGAATTTTCTTTTCATGTGTCGGACAGGTCCAGTGGGCGCAGCAGCAAGTAGTGAAGCGGAGAGTGAAACGAGATTTTATCGAATTAGAAGAACCGAAACATGTCGTCCGAGAACGCCAAGCCCGGTGGAGTAGCAGCAAAGGTGGGGGCCGGCCGTCACGGAGGGCGGGGCAGAGTAGTAATAACCGGCCTCGATCAGTCCAGTTTAATTGCAACGATCCGCGTTGGCCTCAGATGTGGTACCTGGTAATAAACATTTAATATCGCTCATCGTGAACATGAAAAGAAAAAAAATACATGTAAAATATATTTAATGTTTTTTTTTTGTTAAAAAAAAGAAAAATTCAGAAAAAAATCACAGAAAATTTAGAGAGGGTTAAGATACTGAGTTAGTTTTAACAAAATTAAGTAATCAGAGAAAGTTACGTATTTGCTTTGTTAATGTTAATTTGTTTGTCAGAATCGCGGTAATGGAATGGATATGAATGTGCAAGAAGCTTGGGCGGAAGGAATTACCGGAAAGGGCGTGGTCGTTACGATTCTCGATGATGGATTAGAAAAAGATCACCCAGATCTCCGAGCCAATTATGTAAGTTATTTTTTCTCTCCTTTGTCCTTTTGGCCTGTTACAGAGAGAACTATGACTTATTCATTATCGTAGCAATTATAAACTTGATGTCAGATGTAACGATTAGCTCGTGCAAATGTCAGTTGACGGATAACGAACATTAGGGAGCAGAGATGGGGTATAGTACCATAAAATGTAGACGACTTTCATTCTGAAAGAGAACCGAAATAGAAATAATGCTGTTTTAAATGGATTTTTTCTGAAAAATACTCTCCGCAGATTTACGTACATTTTTATATTTTCGTACATTTTCGTTAATTTACCATAGCTATTTTTTTTTTAATTTCGGGATTATCATACTTGTTTTACTTTTGAATTTGACCGGCCTGGCTGCTGAAAAGGGCATGTAGTATCACAGTGATTAATGTAATCATTTTTCACTCACAATGTTGTCAAAACTATTTTGTATGATTGTACTATTACTGTTTCAATCGCATTTGACAATATTTTCATTTTTTTGGTTGGTAAATTAGATATTTAACAGGCGTTGATGTTGTTGAAGGTTCTTAATAGCAAAATAAGGCTAGTTAACAAAAAAGAGTTAATACCCATTTAATAACTAACTGCAGATTAATTACGACTTATTTGTTGATATGAGCGATTTCCGAGCTCAAAATAAACATACATACATCTCACAAGAAACGTTTGAAGTTCGTGTGGAATATTTGGGCAAGGGAATTTTTCAAGACATTTCATTTTGTTGGTTTAAAGCTTAAAGCACTTTATGAATCGCGAAAAGCACGTGGGGGGCGGCGAAGCCAAGAGGACTTGCTTCTAATGACTGGATGAGAGGAGCAGTTTTCACTGAGTAGGGCATTAGGCATTCCAGGTGGAGTAATTAGAATTCGGGGTAACTGCCAAAACTGAGCCAAGACGTCTTAATAACTTTTCATTCAGACTTCCGTCATTTAAACTCCAGGAGGCGGAAGAGGGTGGTAGAGAAACGGGTGGGATCGGTTTCTCTCCTGTTATATTGGAAGGCTCGTGGGCTTGCATAGTTATGATCTTGTCCTCCTGCCATTTACGACCCATGTATTTACTCTGTCAACGTGCCAAAGTAATCAAGACGTCCTCTCTGTGTGCCAGAGTACACACGTACACATACGACACACACACGCATCACCCTTTACCAACTTGGTTTGGTAATCCCTGACCCAATCCATCTACGTTAGTCGATCTCCCTTTGGTTCAACGTGGCATCGATTGCAATATCCCAACAAAAAGGCAGGAATTACTTGTCTATAGCAAGCACCGAGCTTTCCAAAGCTGCGTGCCAAACGTTTTATATGCGAAAGCCATCTAATGATCAAAGGGTACCGTCAATTGGGGTTATTCCGAAAACATGGGTAACTTTGAACATTTATGGGACATTGTAGGCCTTCTACTGTTCCTTAAGCGCGCAACGCAACAAAGTAGGTGTGTTCAGATTCAGCTATGGACAAGCTTTCGTATTGTATGGAAACCAAGCTATAGTGTTGACAAATTTCATGGCAAATTGAGACTTTCGAGCGCATTTTCAATGGCATCGAAATTTCACTTCTGAGAGACAACTATGGCAACTAGAGGCTCTTTTTTAATATACGAAATTAACTCGACTTTATTTCATGTCAATCAAAACTGTCGCAGCCTTTCGCCTTAAGGCAAATTCGGTGTTCAATATTACCCAGCAAACTTTGAACCTTTTCCTGTGTTATAGCTTATGGCGTTTCCGAGGCTAGCACGTGGGGTCAAGGGCTGGCAAAAAAAAAAAGCGCACGAGAATTCAACTCTAAAACTAAACCCCATTCAGAGTTGAAATGACTTTGGACAAAAGGACTAACGCGGTAGTTGAAACTGTAGAAAGTGTAACCGAATGCGAAAAGAAATGTTTTCAGGATCTTTTTTTCCGACGATTTCTTTTCGTTAATATTTTTTTTTAAATAATTTAAGTTATTTTTTAAAACGAAATGGTCAAGAATTTTCACCTTAGTAATGCCAAGACAAAAATCTGCAATAAATATAAATATTTCTGCATTTTTGTCGTACAACTTTTTGTTCGAGTTTAAAGATGTTACGGTACAAGTAAAGACTCAATACGTTGTTGAATTTTACACAGTTTTCTAAGTAAACGAGACATTTTGTTTCTTTTTTACTCAAACAGACAAGATTTTTTTTTTTTTTTTTTTTTTTTTTTTTACTTCATTCATCCAAAGTTTCTGTAGGAGTGTTGTAAAATTGCGAAAAAATTTTACTGTATTGGGTTAAAATTTGGCACAGAAAAAGTGTTATGTCACAACAGAGAAAGTGTAACCCCAGTTTACGTTACCTAAATGTACCGCAGGGCACTGTGGAGCTCTCAAATGACTCAATGTTCTCCGTATAGCACAGTACGTGCTTTAGTAGAAATTTATCGATGCAAAGTGAGAGTTAAGAGTAACATTGCAATCCTTCTCGGAAAAGAGTTCCCTGCGTGTAAAGCACAAGTTGGTAATGAACAAGTTCTGCTCAATAGTAGCAGTTTGTTTGTTCCGGAATTTGTTGCCCGGGTCGGTTGGTCTAATATGATAGGCGTTTTAACGTTTGCATAAACTTGTTTATGGTGTTTCGTGAAAGGTTAGCGGGTGGAAAATGGAAGAGGGCAAAACTTGGCTACGGAAGCGACCAAGTGTCGCAAGTCCCGAACGTCTCTTCTTCAAAAGTTGTAAACGTAAACCACATTGGAGTTTAGGTTACGATGCGAAGGAAGAGGGGAAAGAAATAATGCGGAAATGGTATACATATGCATACTGTCTGGAGAATAGAGAAGGGGCGGTGGAAGAGCTAAGGCAGGGGCTATTATTTAGATATGCAAATTTTCCGCCTGTTTTGGCCGACGACGCGAAACTTGGCTGCTGCAACATATGCCACCCGATCATATTTAGTTTGCTATTCCGCTTACAGTGCCAAGTTCGGGTAGTGCAACTTTCATGAGTACTACACTTTGATAGAGAACAATGGGTAAGTTTAGTGTCTAACATTATTTGAGGCCTATGGATACACTTAAACACATAAAATATTTAATTACCTATTTTATTACACGTATGTACTGCCTAGGAAGAAAATTAGGATTAAAGCCCATGGTCGAACTGAGATTTATGGTCTAATTACACGAGAAATAGTGCGCAAGATTTTATGAATATTACCAATGTTTGATAGTAAAGTCTGTGAGCTTAATTTGATTGCACCAGATGTTAAAGTTTTTGAATGTTTAAATTGTTTCGCAAAAGTTCAGAAATTGCTCCAGCGATACTGGAGCAAATTTTTAACTTCTTTTGTAAATACTAAATACAAGTATAGAATGGAAATTCTGTTTCACGACGCGAAGACGTTTAAAAAAGTATTTAAAAGTGCGTTTTTTAGCTGTTTTGATAATTTCGCTTTCCGAGTTATCTGACATGATTTGAGCTTTGCGGACAACAAATCCAAAACATTCACTTTCGAAGATATTTAAAAAGAAATTACCCCAAAAATGCTGAGGTATCGGAACATTTCGAAAATTTTATTGTAGAACAAAAATTCCAAATTTTAATCTTAATTTCTTAATTAATTTAATTTACTACAGCTATAAGTATGCTTATAACAAGTTTAAAACCATTCAAATACTCATTAAAAGTTTAGTATCACTGTTTTCTTTAATAATTATCAATGTTAAACGAATTATCTTCGCAAACTCTCAGTATTACTGCTCATAAGATTCACCTCCACCGTGAGCAAAGCCTTGTAGGTCATTTAAAGGACAAATGTGGTTTTAGGTGTCAGGTTAATGTGATTTGAGCTGTAGTCTACTTGTGTGCCTAGTCTAGACGGGTGAGAATGTTGCGTGATTGCAAAATCTGCATGAAATTGCAAAATTATGCGTGTGAAAAAGAATATTACAGCCATGCAACGTAGACCGCAAAAGTGACAGTAACGCCTCCATGCGGGACGCCGTACCCGCGTGTCGTTTTTCCCGCCCGCGTCAACAGAGCTAGGAGTACATGGAAGCTTATTTAGTTTATTTAGTCCTCTAAACATTCGCGACAGAACGAAAGTAGAAATGCAGAATCTTTAACCTTAAAGTAAAAAATTTAAAACAAGAATCAATTAGATTTTCAAGGTATAATATTGATGATGTTTTACGCTTTCTTTTCTTTATTTCGTTGTAGAGCGCTTTTTTCCTGTCAGGTCTTCTATTTCTCGATTATGCTTTTTTCTACATTACCTGTTTTATTTTTTATTTCCTTTTTTGTTTAAAAAAATACCGAGAGTAAAGGACGCTAAAATTAGTCATGAAAAAAGGGTCAATTTCTTCTTTTGAATGCCGTGCTGCTTCCCGGAAATCAAAGATCGTAAACTGATTTATTTTCTTAAGAAAAAGCCGCCACCACGGTCGCCAGGACGGAAAAGCGCCCCAAGTTTCGAAGTTAGTGACTCAAGTAGGCTGAGTTTCTGGGTCTCGGGTTACCAAGTTACGATTTCTTTGCGTTTGATTGAGTAGCGAGATCAGGAAGAGCGACAACGGACAAAAGTTGAGGGCTATCTAGTAATCTTCCGAGTGAAACGCTATTGATTCTCTCCATTCCAAAGGGCAAAGTTCCTTTTAAGCCTGGGGAAAAAAAGGTTCGGAAAGTACAGAACAAGGCGATTTTTCAGGTTCAACGCCTCTTACATTAACGCTTGATGCTGCAGTTTCGTTCATCACAAGGGAGGTAGTGTATTGTAAAGAGTTGGGTACCGATTTTTTTTAAAATCTCGGGCGCCCTTATCGTTTCTATAAAAGCAAGAGTGGGTGGAGTCTCAAGAGGGTTTGAAATCGCAATTTATGGTGATTTTTCCCGATGATAAAATTGGAAAATTGGTATCTTGTATGCTTAACTAAGCATTCTTCGTCTCTCTCAAGCACCCACTTGGAAATCGAGGACTAACCAGTAATTTTAAACCCTTTGCCATTACCTTGAAAATACAGTGAACACGTGCAATGCACGCACAAACAACGGGAAAATAAGTGTAGTAAAATATCACGAAATAATTTGCAAGGATTCGTGTATCTTGTCATTTTTAGCTAAATTGCCGCTCGTGGAGAAATCTTTAAGTTATTTAAATTAACGGTTAATTAATAGTGAATTATAACGGGACTTAATTGCGGAGGACGTTAAACGTATTAGAATAAAATGGAGCTACTAGTTGGCACTTTTTTCTTTAACGTAGAAAAGTCTGGCACGTGTTCATAATTGAGTGAAGTTGGAATGAGCTTAGGCTCGTTTGGGGGTTACGGAAATGGATCATGAAACTTTTGAAGGGGTGAGCAAAGGGTAATCAGAGCTTAAGCTCTCTGTTGCTTATTATATCTGCATCGGTCTCGTGTGTGGATATGGGTGAGAATAATAACCTGTCTTCCGCGTACTTGGGCACTCGAAACCATTCCGTTGTAGCGTATTTTGATGTAGATTTAAGATGAAAGTGCGCTGCAGTACGCATAAGAGAATCAGACACATTAACGACGTGTAATAGGAGCGTTAAAGAAGATTTATGAGATTTAGCGGCGAGGAAGAAACTGGTTATGGTTTTTTAATGGTTTCTGTGACACAAATCCCTTGGGTAAATGCTACCACGCTTTATGGAATAGTCGAGGAAAGGTTTTTGATTTGTAATTCATTAGGAAATGGATCACACAATACTATACGTGAGGGAAAGAGAAAAAATACGGTACGATAGTTTCGGAACAACTGGCTTTTGTTTCCTTTTAGTTTCGGGTGGGTTTAGGAGTTATAGATTCATTAGTTCAGCTCTTTGAAGAGAAAAGAAGAGCCAGAAAGATGACAATGAAGAGATAATGAGGGATCGAAAACGAGAATTTAGGGGATAGTCAGTTAACGAGACTGTTTAATAACACGAACCTAAGCTTTTCTCGGTAAAAAAGCGAAGGTGTAAAAAAGTGGAGAAAATGAAGCATTAGAAGAGTTAGTAGTGAAATGTTTACGTGCTCGTTGTTTAGTTTTTTTTCCCCCGTTGGCTGAAATCCTTCATCTCTAACTTGAAACTTCAACAGATAGTTATAATAAAATGGGTAAAAAATAGTGTGAAACTGGCCTTAGGTTATGTAGTGGGTTGTGAACATGTTTCCCTTCCAACGAGTATAACTATCGTTTTAAATCGTGAGCAGCGCAGAAGAGCAGATATCCTGAAATGACGGTTAGGACGGTTTTGTCAGGATTTTAATTCAAGCGCCAGTGCCGTGTTTCGCCATCTAGTGAGTGAACTAAACACTTAGATTATTTGTTGCGTCCTAGGGTAGAAATTCGGTTTTACGTTACATTTTATAATGAAACTAAGCAAAAAAAAAAGTGTTGTGTTTTGCAGAGTGGCATTTTAGACGTGTTAATGTTTAACTTTTCGGGCTTCATGTGCAGTAGATTGACATAAATAGCGTCACTTTTCAGGACTGCGTTATAATGTGTGTTAATCTCCCCTTTCAATTTCTATTCCCCCTGCTGTTTGCACACCTGTTTTTGATTTGCCCTACATGCACTAGGGAACTCCTCTTCTACATCTGTGAGCGCTCTTGTTCACCTTTTAATTAACTAGCGTGTTGCCTTATTGACGCACCAAATCTGTATCACGCGTTACCCTCCGAACAAGTGAATCAGCCAATTAATTACCATAACAGTAAACTTAGGACGCCTCGTGCTTGATGAAACGAAAATAGAACGATTTGTCTCCGAAATTGAATTTCAAAGCGTCTGTTCCAACTGCGTCTACTTTTGCTTTTCATTAGACGAATAATTTCTTTGCTTTTGCTGTACAAAAAATTAAACGTGTGTAACAATGGGAAAACGGTAAAATGAATATAGATTTGCAGCTCTGATAATATGCTAGTTTTTAGACTAATTAATCAATACCATCCTGTTTTGCGGCTTGGAAGCAAAACATTTTCAATTAATGAACACACGTGAAAACGGTAACTACCGTGTGAAAGGCGTGGTGACAAATCGATAACGCAAAATACACCTTAAAGACCTAAGTATTGTACATGTACACGACAATTGGTAGACTTAACTCCCACATGTTATCGAGTCACTTGCCTTTGTTACAAAAAAAAATTTTCTTGGTAAAATTTTCGACAAATTTGAATTATAATATTAATTCTAATTTCTCCTTTCTCAATCCTTAAGTTTTGAGTTCCAATTCTGCGCATTTAAAAAATTGAAGATTTTATCAAATTTTTTCTTTAGATCGTTTCTGATTCGTTTCTTTATATCTTCGTAAGGTTATTTATAGTTTATGGTGTGTTTTTTTATTTGATTTAGGGATTGAACGCTTAGATTTTAATGCGAATATTCAGCTGCGTTGATTCAAGGCAACATTCAAAGAGACGAATGAGACTGCGTGAAGCCTGAAATCGAACTGAAGTAGTTATAAATCTTTTCTTTTGTATAACCTAGGACCCACTGGCCTCTTATGACGTCAACGGCCACGACGACGACCCAATGCCGCGGTATGATCTCATCGACTCAAACCGACACGGTACCCGTTGTGCGGGTGAAGTAGCAGCGGAAGCCAACAACTCGTTGTGTGCGTTGGGAATCGCCCATGGAGCCAGCATCGGAGGCGTTCGGATGTTAGACGGCGACGTGACAGACGCCGTCGAGGCGCGCTCACTCTCCCTCAACCCCCAACACATCGACATCTACTCCGCCTCCTGGGGACCCGACGATGACGGCAAGACAGTCGATGGACCCGGTGAATTGGCCACCCGAGCGTTCATCGAAGGAGTTACCAAAGTACTTGATTATTTTTCTAAATTGTCCTAAAACGTTATTTTCTTAAGTCCAGTTGAATCTCTTTATAACGAGTTTCGTTTATAGCGGAATCTCATAACGAACTATCAGCTGTTGTAGACGGCCTGTAAGGTTATATAAATGTATATAAAAAGTCTAAACTAACAAACTACGGATATAACGAACCTGTTTTTCAGTTTATGGGAAGTTCATTATAGCGAGCTTCTGCTGTTGTATACGCTGTAAGTGGTGTCTAACTTTAAAAAAAAAATCCTGAAAGAGCAAATTTCCTCTATTGACCGAATTAAATTTTTCTTTTGTAGGACGATTCCATGTCCTGAGCTTCTGTTTTTCGTGCCTTGTCTTTCTATTTCTAGTTATTTTCGAGCGTAGAAATTTGGTGGTTTTAAGGAAGGCAGATAGGGTTCTTAAGCTAACACGAAAGGAAAGATGAGGAGAAAAATCGTTGATTTGGAAAACAAATACCCTCTGGAGTGCAATAAAGTGGAAATAGTCAATAAGTCGCATTTTTCATTAAAAAATATAGCTTAGGCAAAGAATCCTTCGAATTTCGCGAAAAATTACTTAAACAGCGTACAGAAACATTCTTAATGACTGAAATGTTCATTTGGCTAAACTCGATTTACGCTGTTTTGAGTCCAGACGTTTTGCGAATCAATGCAGGAAAAATTTAATCAACGCATTTAGCTTGTTAAGTCACTATAATTGATTTATTGCGTTTTTTCAAGTCCTTTCAGTGAACTTGTTTTCTTTTTGGCGGTATTTTAACTACAAAGCGGAATTTTTCGCGGTAAGGGAACGTGTCATAACTGAAAAGAGTTATTACGCAAAGGCTCATTATATAAAGTGCTTTGTAATTCTCGCTTATCAGCGCTGTTTTGACGTACTTTACATTCGTGTTACTAAGCTCTTCTTCTTGGTTAAAAAATGCATAAAGAAAAAGAAAAATATTGGCCCGCGTCCACACGTTCTCGTCGTCTCTTGTTAAAGACACTTTTTCTTCGTAGTCTCTGTTTTTCTCTTTGTTTCCAACCTCTAGTCCACTTATCCCGATTATCCAACGCTGCAGTTGTTGCATTTCATTCATTTTTTTTTTTCTCCAAGAACTTTCCGCCCAGTAGCACTACAAAGAATATAAAGGACCAAAATCGTTTGTCCACCAGGCGGTTCGAAGTTCAAAGGCTTTTGGACAGCTGACAATTTCCGACTTCGGACCTCTTTTCTTCATTTTCCTCCGATTTTAGCCAAATCTTGACTCTTTAGTTTTTGTACGATTACTAGCTTTCCATCTACAGTGAAAGGAAAAGGCCAAAAAGAAAGAACGTTTTATTCTTGTTTTAGTATGGTTATACTTATTTGTTTTTCTTGTGTTTGCTAGGGCCGTGGCGGCAAAGGTTCTATTTTCGTTTGGGCGTCCGGAAACGGCGGCCGGGACCATGACAATTGCAATTGCGACGGTTACACCAACTCCATTTGGACATTGTCCATTTCCTCGGCGACGGAAAACGGGTTTGTGCCGTGGTACTCGGAAGCGTGTAGTTCCACTTTGGCGACGACGTACAGTAGCGGCTCGGCGGGGGAGAAGCAGATTGTGACCACCGATTTGCACCATTCTTGCACGGCGTCACATACCGGCACCTCGGCCTCGGCGCCCCTAGCGGCAGCTATCTGCGCGTTGGCTTTGCAAGCCAACCGAGAACTCACGTGGCGTGATATGCAGCACATTGTGGTACGCTCTGCTAAGCCGGCCAACCTGAAAGCGGACGACTGGCAAACCAACGGCGTAGGACGGAACGTGAGTCACTCGTTTGGATACGGATTGATGGATTCCGCGGCCATGGTACGGTTAGCACGACAATGGGTCACCGTACCGCCCCAACAACATTGCGAAATCCGAGCTCCCGATGCGAACAAGTAAAGCGAAAATAGACAATTAATAAATAAGAAATGTGTAATATAAAAGTAATAAAGCGCATTAATTTGTAGAATAGATGAATGACATGTATTTATGGTTTGTGGGCTAATTTTTTCTTTGTTTTGCAGACTTATACCTGCCAAAAGCCAAGTCACATTGCAGTTGTTGGTTACGGGGTGTCAAGACGTGAATTACATGGAGCATTTGCAGGTAAGAAATGTGTTTGAGCGTTGGCAAAACGTTTTAAGTTAACGAGTTGGGGAAAATTCCAAAGTCGTTGGCGAGAAAGGTTAAAGTTGGATAGCTTTTGATGAACAGATACGAATTTTTCTTTTCGTAGCTTTCAGTTCTTTCAAGTTTTTATTTTCTCGTCAGTGAAAACAAGAAATCGAGAAGATCTTAATCATCAGGTTTTTCTTACAGCTCGCACGTCAAACGTCGTACGGTGACGTCACTAGGTTGTTAATAGAAGCTAAAGTTTTTAGAAACGTTTTGGGAGCGAGCGTAATCGTTGGCCAAGAAAGGTAGCGCAAGAGCAAGTAAAATGGCAAGTACTCGGACAGTCCTGTCACCATGTAAACTTGGCGATTTCTTGGTCGTTTTTACGTGTCCTGTGAGAGTTTTCCGTCGTTAAAAAGCTTTTGTTTTGCTTTGTGCGCACTTAACCTTTATGGACAAGTTAAGTGCGAGTGAACGAAAGCGTTCGCGAATTACCCATTTCTGACTTGGTTGAAAAGCGGGGAACAATAAAAGCTCCTTGAGTGTAACGTGTCAGGAACGCGACCATGCGTGACGTCATTTTTTTTTTTTATTTTATTTCATTCAGCCAAAGTTTCTGTAGGAGTGTTGTAAAATTGCGAAAATTTTTTACTGTATTGGGTTAAAATTTGGCACAGAAAAAGTGTTATGTCACAACAGAGAAATCGTTGGCTCATTTTATTCTTATTTTTCGCTCTTTTCTCCAGGCGCGTATTACTTTGGCCGCTGTAAGTCGTGGAGATTTGCAGATCTTTCTCCAATCTCCGTCTGGTACCAAATCGACGCTTTTGGCACTTCGGCCGCACGATTCTTCTCGCAATGGCTTCCATTCGTGGCCTTTTATGTCGGTTCACTTCTGGGGTGAAAAACCCGTTGGTGTGTGGAAGCTGGAAATTCACAATGAAGGACGTTTCCTGGGTAAGAAGTCCGCCCTTTGTCGTTCATCCTTCTCAGATTTGGACGGAAAGATGTATGAACCTCCGTCTTTTGCAACCAACGTTTAACCGAGTCCATGTTGGCTCATTTCTACGTATTTTGTACACAAAGCGTATGTCAACTCGCATTTTCTGGAAACAAAGCCAATTTTCCAGCGAAACTAATGATTTTTAAGGTGTCCTCGTTCATTTAAACAGCAGAATGGTGCTTGTGATTAATTATCGTCAGTTTGACTTTTAACGGTATTCGTACCTAACATAACTAATGCAGTATTTAGGGCTTGGTTCTGTTATTTTTCATTCTTTTTTTTACATTTATTGTTATTATTCAAATTTCCCATATTTTATTATTATTATTCAAATTTCCCGTATTTATAATTGAATTATATTCAATTTTTCCCATATTTTCCTCCGTATTAATTTTAGTCCTTATTTCCTTTTCTGGTTAAATAATCGGGTTTGAGGTTAATTTCTTTCGGAGTGGGATATTGTTTTCCTAACAGGGCAAAATAAGCTTTATGTCTCGTGTGGTAAGGGTGATTGGCTTCTTAATCATATTCGTCTCTGTTTCCCGTTCTCTCTCTTGCTTCTGTCCTCGAATTATAGGTCGCGCCACGTTACACGAGTGGTCGTTGAAAATCTATGGAACAGTGACTAATCCGGAGCGTTCTGTGAGATCAGCTCCAGCATCCCAGCCTCCCTCTTCTTCATCTTCTATGAGAGCCACACCCCGGCCCAACCCTCCTTTACCCTCTGATAATGACAAATTAACCTTTTCTAACCGTCAGCAACAGCAGAGCTCCAAATCAGCTAATTATCCTGCGAAGTCGGAAATTTCTCCTGTTTTGTCACCTAACACGACTCCTGCTCCGTTTTTCAGGACAGGAGGCTCTAACCAGCCTAAAGCTTTTGTCAAATCCGCTCCTCTGCCCCCGCCCTCTCCGTCTTTCGGTAACGTCACACTAATCTCAGCCTCACAAGCTCAGCCTCCATTACGAGTTAAGGCTAACGTTTCCCAAAGCAGACACGAATCCGCCCTACGACCAAAAGGCAAGCTTTCTCTCATTGTTGCCCCAGCAAAGAATATTACGAAAATGCACGACGGCCAAAAAAAAAACTTTTTCCTTTAATTTTTGGTTATTTTTAATTTTTGGTCCGCTTTTTAGAGCAACCTGCTGTTCCGAAAATAGTAGAAACCTTCGTTTGCAGTAGTTCCAATATCCCAGATTTCTTTGTAGCATCACCGTGTGGATGACGTCACTACGCAATTTTACCTATTACCCGAAAACACGCATAAAATTTAACTGTTTTTGTGTCTTCACCTAAAGAACTATGAAATAAAGAGAAAAAAAGAGAAAGGAATGGCACGTAATGTATTTTGAAAAATAATAGGAAGTGAGAATAAGATCGGAATCTGATACTTTACTCAAAGTCTAACGATTTACCCGATTTTTTGCGTTATCTTTGTAGCAGCCTAAAGCCTTATTTTATAAAATATAGAAAAATAATAAACCCGTAAATAAAAATTTGCGTAGTGACAAGTAAAACTACGTGGGTACCTCTTACTTAGTTACTAACCTATTTGTAGCATGTTTCTTGTTTCGATGTCTTGTCTTGATTCACTATTTAGTTTTTCGACGTTTAATCACATGATTATGAATTGGTGGAAAAAACTGCTGCGTATTGCATCATGTAGATTGACATGTGACTTGGCATGGACTTGATTGAGTTACCTTAGCATGTTTTTGTTTTTCCACACCTACTGAAAACGAAACCGTTGCACAGTAACTAACTGGTAATTTTTTATTATTTTTTCCGTCTTCTTTTACTATAGCGACCTTATCGGAGTGGAACGTGGTGATTTACGGTACCAAGGAATCAGCAGACGCGATTCAGCGCGCCGCAGTTCAGGAAGTGGAAGCCGTGGATTCGATGTCAACCGTCGAGAAGAGCAAAGACATTCACCAGAACGTGGAAGGCAACCGGGCTTCGGTAGATAACCTTCAGATGATACTCGATGTGGTGAAACCGGGTCAAGAATTCGTGGCCAAACCGGCGTTGTCGTCTTCTTCTTCGTCGTCTTTACCTTCAGCGCCCTCAAGTTCGTCATCGTTGAGCGCTAAGGTGGTTCCCAACCAGCCTTCTGTTCCACCTCCCGTGTCTAGCTCCGCAGCACCTGTAACCACGCCTGCTAGTATTCCAGGCTGCATAGAATGGTCTGAACCAGGACATCAGTGTTTAGGTGGGTCCTTTATCACTTACCTTGTTTGCACTTTGACCTGGGTAAGTGCCACACAACTCTGGAGACCCCGGTAGTTACCAAAGAAGTTGCAGCATTTTTCGTATATTTTTCTTACAGAAAGGGAATTCGTTTAATAATTCACCTTCCCTGGGAAAGGAAAAAAACATGAAAATTTTTAGAAGTATTAAGAAACGTCAACAAGAAGGAGGAGAGTTTGTCGAGGCGAAAGCTTACGTCTTTGCAAGTTTTTGAGTAAAACATGGCCCCTTTTGTTCTAAAGAGGAGGAAGAACTAGCAAGGCAACACGTTCGCCTATCACCAAATTCTCAACTAGCATTCCTTGTTCTATACCTCATTGTACCATAAACTCCACCTCGAGGGGGCGGTTTGGACAACGTGAAATTCAAAAGTTTTGAGTTTTACGGAAAGGGAGAGAAATTCTGTGACGAAGGAAATAAGTCTGTAATTTATGACAAGAGAATTAGTGCAACGCCCCCACCTATTGTAAATTTTTGGTACCTTTTCGAGATGGAAAAAAAAACGAAATTGCGCGTTTTCCTGCCGTTTTAAAAGAAATAGGGTTCGTTTAGGATTTTTAGCCGTTTTGGAATTCTTGTCCGTTAGGAACGAAACGGAGCAGAGCAAACCACCATAGTCCCTAAAAAGATATTAAGTTTCCCTACTCTTGTTTACTCCGGTTTTATAGAGGCTTTAATGGCACAGATAATTTTGCGAGAAATGAAGCATTTTTGTATGAGTTGTCCTTTTTTCAGCCCGAGTGTTAGAGGGAAGAAATACTATTAAAATTGGTAGTAATTCAGTTATTGAAGCAATTAAAGTATTTTCGGTCTTCGCCGTTAGATGACACCCAGCGATGGCTAAGCGAGAAGTCGCGCGAGAGCGCGCCTTTTCTTTGTGTATATTGTAATATAAGAAACGCATGTGTGTATACTGGCCTACTTACTTAAGGAGTTTGGTGAGATGAAAAGTCACGCCATTCTTTTTTTTTTTCCGGAAATTAAACGTTAATTTCACGTTTCAGTCCGACATTTGCCAGGGTTCAAAAATAGCTTTTTACTTTTTTTCTTTTTCTTTTTTTTTTTTTTTTTTTTTTTTTTTTTTTGTCAGAGTGCGAATTTAGGGGTAAAGTTCTCGATTTAACAAGCTGGAACTTTACAGTCAAATTCTAACAGTCAAAGGCTCCATTTGTTGCGTTTGCTCAATTTCTGTGCCCGGTACCACATCGCCCCGTATTCCACCATTCAGATCCATATTTTGTTCACCGAAAATTTCACGTTCCTTTTTCGTGCACCGTAAAGAAGCTGACATTACCTCGTTTTAAATCAAAGAAGCTGACTTTTTTTACGAAACCAGAAACTTACATATTAACAAGGAACGGATAAGCGTGGAAAAATTTAGTTTGCACCCCATTTTGCCCTTACTGTGCTAAATTGCCATCAAAGCAAGAAATTACTTCCTTAATACTCCTACTTCCATTATGAATTGGCTGCCTCCCTCGCCCCTCAAAGTTTTCGTGTATAAAGAATCAGGTTTCATTTGTACCTTTGGTAACAGTATTAGTGAAATGTTTCCTGCGTATAAAAAAGAAGTCAGGAGACAAAAAATGTCTAACGCCTGTTTGTTGGCTGCTCTAAAAAAAAAGTTATAATAATTAAAATTATTAATTTTGTATTTTAAGTTATGTCCTACTGTCCTGTTTGCATTTATCCCAGATTATTGCCCATAAATTTTTGTTTCACTGTCCAAGAACCTTGGTTGAAGAAACGTAAAGGGTTCAGAAATTGTAAGAAATGTAAGGAAATTGGAATATTGTATGAAAAGAGAGAATGAAAAACGGGCGCGGTGGGAATGAATGTATACGTGTGGCGCCCAGTGTGTTTTGTACAAAGGTTTGCGTATGCCCTTCGTGAATAGAACGTGAAGTTTTAATGGAAGGTTTCCAACTAACCTCGGAAGTTTTATTAATTGGGGGGTGAATTCGTAGAAGTTGGGGAATTTGTGTTCTGGTGATTGATTTTTTAAAAAACTTTTTCAGTTAAAACTCGTTTTTAATGGTTTGGAGATATTTTGACGATTTCTCTCTTTTTAAAAACGTAAAATTTTGTATTGCGTCCGGGGATTTTCCGTATGTAGAAGGGCGTGCCCTTCTTGATGTAAAAACTCGTTTTTAGGCATAAATGGTGGGGCAATTCTTGAGCCAAGGCACGGGAATTTTTTCCTACACACTTCTGGTGTCGGTGAGTTTCCCTTTTCACCAATTACCCACCAATTTACCTTAGCACCTCATTAACATTTTCTATGGAATGTTTTCTGCCTACAGCGCCATTTGCTTTGCTCGTTTGTTCTGTTTTGATGCATCATGCATGTATGTGATTGGCGTTCGTGATGTTTGTGCATGTTATTGTCCTTTGTAGCCTCGTAATCCCAATAATGGGCAATGTAGACTATCCAAGGATTTTGTGATTTAAATCATGGCTTTTTCTGTAAGATTTTTAATTTGTGTCTGTTTTTCATTTTTTGTGCAGCTTGTGAATCCGCCTTGCACTTGTTGGAAAACGCGTGTGTACGTTCGTGTCCTGAAGGGATGTTCGTTTCGAATGTGACGTTGGCGAGCGGGAACCGCAATAGTCTTTGCCTGCCATGTCATTATTCCTGCTTGATGTGCAGCGGGCCCAATGACTATGACTGTTTAGCATGTCACCTGGACGCCGATTTGCGTGTGCTGCATAACAGAGGTAAGATTTTACATCCAAGAAGTTCAAATGGACTTCAAACAGAAAGGACACTTATTATACGTTTATTATACAGATACCAGTCCCGAGCACTATTGTCAGCCGAAGAGTCTTTTGGCCCAGTTAGCAAGTTCTGAGTCGTGGTTTTTAGCGGTTCAATTAGCGTTGGCCTTCCATGTGGTTTTGGTGGTAGCGTTGATGGCCTACATCGCGTGCAGCAAAGGCGGGTGCGGTAGTTCGTGCACGACGTCTTGCTGTCGACGAGGAGGGAAAAAATCTACAGGGTTCCGGTACCACAACATTGTTGGATTCGGGCGACGAGTACGGGTTAAAGAGTTTAAGGATGAAAACGTAGCGCTTGACCCACCCTTGACCATGGGGGTGGATGTGGACGGAAGTGAAGAGGAAATGTAGTTCTCACATTTGTGATGAAGTTGTAATTATTAGACGGTGTCGGGATTGGGTGAGTTTACGATTTTTAATTATTTTTTTATTTATTTCTTTTTGGAGGAAATTTCCTTAGCACTGCTTATTCCGTCCAAGAAAGCGCCGTCTTATTGTAGAATTGCAGTCCCTGTCAATTTGTAATATAAGGCCTTTAGATAAGAAAGAAGAGGAACATTGTCGGGTTACCATAAAGAACTATTTTTAAAACTGGTTAAAGTCGTGCAGTTTTGTATTCGGTGAAGAATAAGATTTGGTGTTCCTCAGATGAATATCTTGTTTATTCAAAAATCGATCATATTTAATTCTCACACATGCGGGGAACGAAACTCCGCAATAAGACAAAATCTGTCCATGTAGAATAAGGTTTTTTAAAATGCTTTTTTTAGATACACGAAAAACGTAAAAAGAAAACTAGGTCCTTTAGATAGGGACGTATTAGACAGTGAGGCTATAGGCTGAACGCCCTTGTACTTCTTAGCATTGAAATAGATCGAAAAAAATCCACCGACATTAATAACACAATTGAAGCTTTGTCATTTTCTAAAGCGCGAAGAAATAAAACACACTAGGTCTCTTTAAGACTATGGTGTAAAGTGGACATGTATTTGCAAACAGACGTACAAATCAAATGGAAAAAAAACTTAAACTATCCTTTTCCATATAAGATGAAGGGCACAAGATTATGTTTTAGCCTAAATAAGAGTGTAAATCCGGCCCTGCATAAACCTTGTTGTTACGAAATTACAATCTTTGCTCTTTCGCACGGAAAATATTATGGAACGGTATGAGCTCCAATGATGTAGATAATTGCACTCGGATTGGAAATAATCTTTGTCACCCTTCTAGCACCGTAACTCCAAGTCTGGAAAATGTCCTATTGTAAACTTACTCTGGAAAATTACTGGGTGCACCAATGAGGGCGAATTATTGAGCCTGTGTTATTTTAAGTAAGATTACGAATGGTAAGCCAAACAATGTAGTTTTTATCACATAAAAATCTACTAGAAAATTTGTATGTGCAAGATACGTTCCCAGTGGACAATTTACCAGAAATAGGCAAGTATTTCTAAAATTACATCATTTCGATAACTGGGAAAGGAGATTCCACTACTCCACGCCCCATTGTAGAACCCTGGCTTGCCATAAAAGGCAGTTAAATAACCTGGACATATTCCTCCACCGAAAGCTGTACCATTGTTCGCAACTGGACTATTTTGCAGATCCCAGAATGGTCCGCATGCGGGATCTACCTCACTGGAATTAACAAAAGAAGCACCGTATATTGGTACACCAACAAGATCTTTGTCATACTGCACATATCCGTCTAAAGTCAAACGCCCTTCGATGTCTAGAAACATAAGTTTATACTGGGAAACTTTGGTATACCCGTCGCGAGTTTTGAACCTAATCTCGAAATACGAATAAAAGTACGGGTTTAGAACGAAATACATCTGCTCAGGGTCGACAACGTACTCGGTGACGTTGGTAGTATTAAATGCTACTTTCCGGTAAACAAAAACAGGCTTTTCATTATCAAGACAAAGTAAGGTCACCGGATCCTCTAAAGGGCCGTTCGGCCAGATCTTGCAAATAATACTTCCGCTAAAATCAAGCATAGATGGACCTGGAACTCCTCCACCGATTGCAGTGCATTGTTTACAAGTTACACATGTGGTAGCGTTGCATGTTGGTGGTGGAGCGGTTGGTAAAGTGCTCGAAGTTGTACTTGGGATAGGTGTCGACACTGTAGTGGGCGTGGTAGCAGCTAGAGTTGGTATAGATGTACTGGTGGTAGTAATTATGGCTGTAGAAGCCACATTTGTTGTAAAATAACTGCTTGAGCTATTAAGCAAGCTTCGGTTCGCGCATGCTGTAGGATAAGCTAACATCTTCTCCCACCAGATGGTGTTAGCCGACGGAGCTGTGCGAAAAGTCAAAGTAGGCTCGCGACACTGGTTCGTTCCAATTAGAACACAATTGCTGGTTCCGTTGGCTGAGTACACGTACCAGGACCAACAATTTGCGTTCGTCATACACGATCGAGCACAATCCGCTAAAAAATGCAGTAGTAAATTATTCTCAATTAACAAACTAGTTGTTCTAAGCTAGAATTCTGGTTTCAAATCTTACTGGATGAGAGCTTGATTTCATGCAATGGCGATGAAACGACTGGTACTCGATTGAGGTAAGAAGATGAAGTCAGGCCGAAGTAAGCTACAGGAGCTGATTTAGCTTTTAGGACTATTGGATTCAGAACGATAAGAGTAATTAGAAGGCAGGAATACATTTTTAGCGATTACTGAAGAACGTTGTACTCTGAAGAGACGCTGCAGCTTGTCTGCCGAGTACAAGGTTGCTGGAGTTGAGTATATGTCAGGCGGCTGCAGTGGAACACACAAGGTGCACCATGGCCTGCGTGCATCACGATAGCAGCAGGTACTGATATCCTGCAGGTCTAAATAAAAACATTCCTGTCTTTTCGAATAAGGAATATGATGTTCATTATGCCACGAATAAAAGAACAATACCCAAACAACAGGCATGTCTACCAAAAAAGCATGGTATAAAATACATCCCACACGTACAGTACGAACAACACTGCAGTAAATCGGAAGCCAACACTTTGTCTTGTCAATCATAACTCAAAGTACACGACGGGCCTTTCCTCCAAGTGCAACATGGATCTGCACCCTGTCTCTTATGTTTCAACCACCAAAAGTTTTATAAACAAAAAAATATGGACACTTTCCTCTTCGTGACAAATTCATAATGTTTATTTTTTAAAAAAAGGAAAAGAAAAAATCACAAAGCTTCAAACATCCAACACAATATAACGTAATAATAAGCATTCTAGGTAGTGCATCTTACTGAAGAATGTTAAATTTTTATTCAGTAAAGATTTTGTAGTTCCACGTATCCAGTGTCGGAAACATTGCTTACAATGAAGTCTTCTGCAGCAGCAAACCAATCTAGATTAAAAGGTACATCGAAATCCCATTTATAGAGCTCTTTAGTACAATAGAGCGCAAATGTCCCCAGCACAATCCATGTATTATAAGATATTATTTTGATTAAGATACATTCGGAGCTATCAAAAAGTGTATAGTGTATCAAAAAGTGGATTTATACACTAAAAACCTCTGTACATGCACAAATTAATGCAAAGTTAATTCTACCAATGCAAATGTAAAATGTTGGTTTACAAGCTTCACATAAGCTTGTTCGGGAATTGAGTTTGCCGAAAGGGCAGAATTGAACATCCGCCCTTCAATTGCCTTCATTGTAAACATTATTTACAGAACGCGAAACGAATAATATTTCCTGGTTTTCATTCCAGGATCAATTCACACAGCCAAATTTAAAGCGCAGGCTAAGGTTATTACGTAAAAAAAATAATAAAAAAAAAATTAAAAAAAAAAGTTATAAAATAAACAAAACTATTTACCACTGAAAGATCAACATCTCTAAGATAACGTCACTGAATGGACCGGACATGCCACTGCTCCAACTATTATTATAAAATCCTGGCTGCCCAAAGAAAGCAGTACGGTAGCCTGGACAAGGAGTTGCATTAAAAACCGCGCCATAGCTTGCAACCGAGCTATTCGAAAGATCCCAAAAGGGACCACATACCGGGTTGATAGATGAATCATTGACAAAGCGAGCGTTTACAATGGGTGCACCAAATATATCAACGTAAAATCCGACGTAACTACCTAAAGATAGCTCACCCAAAGCGCTAATCGCAAAATCGTTATACTGAAGGACTTTAACGTCGGCGTTTTGCGCCAAGTTACGAAACTGAATTTCCAAATGGGTGCCATAGTGAGTTTTGTGGATCCAATGCATTTTTTCAGGTGTAAGTAGAAACTGTGTAACGTTAGTTGAATTAAATTCAACTTTTCGATAGAAAAGAGCGGCTTTACTGCTATCAAAACAAGGTACAGTGATGCTAATCCCGTTCGTTCCGTTTGGCCAAAGCGTGCATATAATAACGTTGGAATTTTTAGGGAAAGCAGGACCTGGACTACCACCCTGGGTATTTATACAATCTTGGCATGTCCTGCACGTAGTCCCTGTACAGCTAGGTCTCGGTTGCGTTACCAACGTGCTTGAACTTGTGCTACTCGAACTCGTCGTATCAGTCGTCGGAATGGTAGAAGTAGTTGGAGTTGTTGAAGTAGTAGTTGTGCTAGTAGTTGAAGCACTTGTACTGCTTTGTGTTGTTGGAATGTTGGAAAGTGTAGGAATAGTGGAGACGGTACTGGAAGCCGTCGTAGACGGCAGCAGCGATAAGGTACTAGTAGCAGATACATTTCTAGCTCCGCAAGGTAAGGGCGAACCGGTTACTTTTTCCCACCATTGGGCAGTAAACACCGGTTTCTTAATAAATAAACCAGGCTGAAGGCAAAGATTAGTTCCAAATAGGACGCAAGTGTCACTACCGTTGACGTAATAAACGTACCAAGACCAACAATTTCTATCCATCACACACTGTCTGTTGCAGAAAACTGCCGAAAACCTTCGTTACACAAGTGTGACGTACATAGCTATTAAATACTTACCAGACGAGAGCTTCAGAACTCGTAAGGGCGAAACTGTGGGTGTTTGAGCGCCATACAAAGACGAAGTGACGCTGAGAAATGTTAAAGAAGCAGCATTGGATTCGTAAAGAAGGAACGAAAGTAGAGTTACAAGTAGATACATTTCTGCACAAATCATCTAGTCCTACTTTGGAGGAGTGCTCGAGTAAGTCTGCCGAAGTAGCAACTTCTTTACTCCGGAGGAAAACTAGGGCGTGAAAAGGGCTCGGTATCTAGAAATGACTCGGTATCGTCCTTAGTTGACCGCTACTCGTCCAGCTTATTTGGCAGGGAACAAGCGGATGCATTACAGTGTCTTTAGCACCCGATAACAATACAAAAAAATATCGTTATAAGTGTTATAGGTGAGCAACGAAGGCCAATGTTGCAACTTCCGAAAAAACAAAACAATAAAGAGACGCTTCACAAAGGTATGTTATTCATAAACACGGCTGTGAGTGCCAACTAGTCGGTCACAAAGTCAGTTATCGATAAATTTCTGAAAGGTACGAATGAGAATGTTCTTTCTAGAAATTTAAAAAGAAAATCTTGTCACGCTCTGTATTCAACAAACAAAAAGTTACGTGGGAACAATGATTTGAGCTTAGGCTCATATAAAATCTTTATACAGTACTGATACTAGTTATGTACTAACATATATATTACTGGTAGAATCTTGTTATGATGTAGCTCTTAGGAAAAGAAAAGCCTGTTCGTTAAATCCAAACTGCCTTATATCGGATGCTTTCTCTCTATATGTATATAACTCAAGAAATTAGAAACCGTTCTTTATAGCTCACAACTCATTATCAAAGGCTTCGTTATTTCAAGATTATAATGTATTAAGCCTCCTTCTAGTGCCTAAAGAGTCTTCTATAAGGAAGCCAGAATTCTCGGCCTAAATACCTGTTCAAAATGAAACCTATATTCATAACAGTAGATATGAATACAGTATAAGAATGAAACATTGTTTCTTTACTGTTTTCTCAGATCTTTACTTAATGGAAATTAAAAAAATCACAAATCATCATAGTAACGTTAATAGCGGTACTCCGGTTATTTACCTTTCATTGTCATAGGAAAAATTTGGAATTACGATCAATTGTATCTTTACAAAATCGTATACAATGCCATAGTAACTTTGGCAAGCATTCCAATAAAAATCCAACGCCAATTATGTACAAAATACAAAATGTCTGGTACATTTTCGATAAGCTTTTACCATAAAAACACAAAAATTTCCAAAATAATATCATTTTGATAACTAGGAAATGAGATTCCACTTCTCCAAGTACCGTTATAAAACCCTGGTTTACCATAAAACGCGGTTAAGTAACCTGGACAATTACTAGCTCCGAACGCTGTGCCATTATTTGCAATAGGACTATTCTGCATATCCCAAAATGGCCCACATGCCGGATCTAAAGTTGAGGAGTTCACAAAGGGTGCATTTGACACAGGTACGCCAACAATATCTTTGTCATATTGTGTATAATTACTTAAAGTTAATTCCCCTGCGGGGCCTATTGACATGACATTATACTGACTAACTTTGATTTGCCCGCTGTAAGTACGAAACCTGATCTCAAACTTCGTATAAGGGAACGTTTTGTGGACTGCGTACAATTCTTCGGGGGTGAGAACATACTCAATCACATTGGTTGTGTTAAATTCGACTTTCCGGTACAAAAGAACCGGTTTGTCGCCGTCACAAGGCAACGTCACCTGATTGCCAGTGGCGCCATTCGGCCAGATGTTGCAAATCGTAATGCTATTATGGTCAACCATTGCTGGGCCTTGCACGCCAGCTTTAATAGCGTTACATTGCTTACAAGATCCACACGTAGCGCTTGTACATGTAGGTGGCGCCGCAGTAGTTGATTTCGTACTACTTGTGACGGTTGGCAGTGTAGTAGGCGTGGTACTTGCAGTGGTTGGTACAGATGTATCGATGGCGGAAGTTATAGTTGTAGAAGCCGTAGTAATTGGTAGAAATGTACTACTTGCGGTGCCAAGTAGTCCTCTATTGGCGCAAAGAATTGGGTAGTTTAACACCTTCTCCCACCAGATGGTGTTAACAGATGAAGCGGTGCGAAAAGTTAACGTAGGTTCGCGACAATAATTCGTTCCTACAAGAACGCAAGTACTGGAACCGTTGGCTGGGTACACGTACCAAGACCAGCATGTATCGTCCACCATACATGATCTTGCACAGTCCGCTGTACGAAAAAATAAGATTTATTGGGAATTTTATGAAGGTTTTATTGAGCGAAAAATAAAAAAAAAATGTTAGAATAAAAAATTTTACCAGAAGAGATTTTGAGTTCATGCAACGGCGAAGAAATGACCGGAATTTGGTTAATATAAGATGACGAAGTGAGGCCAAAGTATGCTAAAGGCGCTGACCTTGTCTTTATAACGAACAGGGAAAGAATTAAAAGCCTCAAATGCATTTTTAGGAGTGCTTAAGGAAGTTCTGCTCTGAAGAAATGTTCGAGCTTGTCTGCCGAGTACGATGTAACTTGATTTGGAGGAAAACTAAGGTGTGAAAAGGGCTCGATAGTAGGCAAAAGCAGGTGTTGTTTTCGCACTTGCCCAGCAAAACTCATCGCGTATCGGGGAGCAAAACATGTTTACAACAAAAGGTTTACTCCTTGGCAGAAGAATAAAAGAATAATATCGAAGTAACCAGGGTATGTACCGTAAACGCACCAATAGGAGTGCAGCTATCAAGTGGGGAAAAACAGAGTAATAAATCGGAAGTCATGCCCAAAGGTCAACATAATCTGATCGAATGTCCTCTAGAACGTCCTCGCTTTCTTCATAGCAACTGAAGCTAGAAATAGCAATCTGTAGCGTACATTGACAATAGCAAAAGAGTACAAGAGATAATTGAATTAGTATACACTCCGTATAAATTAACTGACTTTCATTTTTTAAAACCTCTGGCTTCTGACCCATGTTATGCATTTAACTTCATTTTCCCGATAGGTGGCACCTCAAACTCCACTAGTTTTGTTAATACCTCTCAGTTTGTTTACAAAAACTTGGCAGAGCATAACTCCCAAAATAGCTTTTCCAACTGTTCCAATTTTAGCGTAAGAAATTCTCCAAAAAAAAGTGCGTAACAATACCAACTTGCCTTCTTAGTAACAGAAAATTTGCAACGTTCGATTCTATACGAAGCAAATTTTTATTTGTCCAGACTTTTCTTGGTTATCACATTTTCAAGGTGCAAAAAGACACTTTTAGTAATGCTAAAGCCCAACTTTGGCCCGCAATCTTACTTAATGGGAGGTCCAGCGACGGAAGGATTGTGGCAGTTAATTGATGCATGTCGGAAGCTTGCAGTGGAGGTATACAACAAAGGGATTAACTCTGTTCCTTTTCAAGGTGTCAAGGGACTCGCGAACAATATTTTAGCTTTTTAAAAAATATTTATTTTTTTTTGTTAATGTTGTAGATCAGCACGGAAAGTTGACGCAGATTTCTTGGAAATCAAGTAAGACGTGGTTTTCTTACATTGGCAAAAGACAGAAGGAGCCAAGTTGTCGCCAGGCAAAGTGCACAAGTAAGCTAACCACTAAGACCCTAAATTTTCCCAGCGTGTTCGTCTATTAATAATAATAATGATAATAATAGTAGGAAAAAATGAAAAAAAAAAAAAAAAGAAGAAAAGCAAGACCTCAACCAAGTGATCAGGAAAAACGGAAGCGATCAACAGTTCCACCAGTACATGGATATCGGATAAAAATCAGTGTTGTCGGTATTTGGATCACGGTGCATGGATCCATGCTTACAATACGAGGATCATGGTTTCCAGGATCTCGAACCGAGCTTGAGGTATTCGGATCACCGATCCACGAATGTGAACGGATAACGGATCAAAATCAAAATCGCTCACTTTCGGATCATCATCGGTGGACTATTTTGGACGTTTTTTCTTTCTTTTTCTGACTTTACCAGCGTAAGCCGGAGCCTATTGCTGGACTTTTGTATATACAAACGTTTTTATAATGTCACTATTTGTTTTACATGTACATTGGACAAAGTTTGTGCGTTGTCCGTCGGGGAGTATGTACAGTTTGGAATTATTCAATACACTACATTATTGAAAAATTTAGTTGTTCATTGCGCCATTACAAACAGGTTTTGATTGCGTCAGATATAAATCGTGTGAGAGCTGGGAAAACTTTTGGGTCAGATACATTGAATTTCGCATTGAAATGGACTTGGCTAAAGTCTCTAAGAACAGCACAAAACCTTATGAAAAACGAAATCCGACTGGAAGAAAACCTCGTGGATAGGA
>JAGQDJ010000610.1:0-18143 GCA_022885665.1 Triops longicaudatus
CTTGAAATGCTTTATTGTTCTTATGTTGGACTCTGTCAGCGAGTCGGCCCAACTTAGTCTAAAACAGATGTACAGTGGGATATTACGTGAAATCAGTGGCACGTTAGCACAGAATCAATTGTTCTCGACAACAGGAGTGAAAGTATGACACTAAAGTGCCTATGAAATAATTAATAATTTTACTTCACAGGCCGATGCAATCGCGAGGTCCGCGTACGAGCGAAAGGTCAGTACAAAACGGCCAGATCAAGGAACCGAACAAGAGAGCACAACAGCAGATCGCCCTATTTTAGAAAACGACACTTCGACGTAAGATTATTTTTGCAGGTTTTGTTATATTTTGAAGGCAAAATTACGGCTTATTTTATTCAAGTTGGCTAATTTGGCCGCCCCCGCCTTCGCGAGACGGGATTTCCATTTCTGGGCAAGATTATTTGTGCCTAGAGCCTGATACTTTCTTAAACGATGTGATAATCGACTTTTATCTGAAGTAAGCTCCAACATTGAGTTAGAGTCTTTGTAGATTACAGTTTTTGCGCGACTTATGTGTAGATACCTTGTCAATTCAGTACTGTCGGAAGAGCAAAGAGAGAAAACTCACGTTTTCAGCTGTTTCTTCTACCAACGATTGACGACAAAGCCCAAAACTTCAAGGAAGAAACATCCCGTTGAAGACGATCCTAAGTACACTGCAGCAGAAAAGCGACATCACCGCGTGAAAAGTTGGACCAAAAATGTTGATCTTTTTTCGAAAGACTTTCTTATCATCCCCATAAATGAAAGGTAAAATACATGTCAATTTTATGCGGAAACGCTCATAAAAATAATGCAATTACGTTTTCAAAATGGTGACTAATCTTCGATATTAAATACTTTAACGTATACTCGTGTTTCAGTTTCAAATGTACTTTTTTTTTTACATACTAGCTCTCATTGGTTTTTGGCCATTGTGTGCTATCCGGGGCTTGTGGGTACAGCAGCAATTCCGCAAGGGAAAGCAACCACTACTAAACCTGCCGTAAAGTCATCCGACAATACCTCTCAGTCACCCTCACTACGTAGTATTACACTTCAATCCATTTCCTGCAGAACTTAACTTTTACTTCCCATTTCAGTTGGTTACACACTCGCTACAGGCCAAACGGTCGTGATAGGCGCCACTAGCATAACACCTGTAGGGTCTACAGGTTCCAGTCCTAATCGTGGCTCTGAGAAGTTGTGTCTGACTCTAGGCGGTGAAGAGCGAGATGAAGCGATTAGTGATGAAGAAGAAGAGCAGGACGAAGGAACCAAAATTGCAGATTCTCTGGCACAGAACAATGCAGGGGATACACCACCCGACTCTCAGAATATGCCGGATAAAAATGTTGACAATAATCCAGATTCATTTGTCAAACAGTAAGAAACACATCTGTTGGGCTATTTATCGAAGAAAAGCTTGAATTTTTGTTTTGTTGATGGTTATCCTACCTTGCTAACAATATTTCGTTGAATTTTCAGACCCTGTATTCTCGTATTTGACTCCATGGCTGGTTGCAGTCGGTCACGAGTCATAGCCACTTTGCGTGATTACCTGCAGGTTGAGCATAATGTTCGGAAGAAAGACGCCCGGGCCCGAACTTTTACCAAAGACACCATTAAAGGCGTCAATGTGCGTGTGCCACAGCAAACCAATAGTTCAGATTGTGGTATTTACGTTCTGCAATACGTGGAAAGTTTTTTTAAGGTAATAATTGACGGTAGGCTTATAGTTAGCACATTTTCGATAACTGGCGAGCAGCTCAGTCGTTTAGGATTGGTGATGATTAACTTTGTCATCTTTTGTGTAGAATCCTATCAAGAGCTTCAAAATACCACTTCCTAGTCTGCGGGATTGGTTTTCAAGTGAAGAAGTGGGATCCAAGCGACAACAGTTGCAGCAACTCATTGTAAACTTAGTCAAGGAAGTCAATCCAGATTTTGTCGTGAAAATTGTGAAAAAAACTTCGGTGGACGGTGCAGAAACTGAAGGAGCATTTGAAAGTGATAAACTCACGCAAGATAGCGGTGAAAGTACCGCTAGTGGTACAACGGTCTCAGCTGAAACTAAAAAAGAACGTGAAAAAGCTAGTATTGATGTCAATGAAACGAAAGTAAATGAAGAAGATGCTTGGATTTCAGGAAACAGGTCCCCTGTTTTGAGCAAGGTGTCGGGAATGTCCCGCAAACGACTTTGTGAAGTACCAAGTGAGCAGGTCGCTAGCGACGACACGGAACAGGTTAACGGCACAGTGACAAATCCTTCCGTGATGCCGAAGAAACTAAAAACTGACTCGCCAGGAGTGTGACTTGAATTGTTATTTAGGTCCTTTAGGTTTCGAAAATCGTATAACTATCATGGGTGCGAGCTTTCTTTGTGATCTATCTCCGTGAGTCGTAATAAGGGTCGTAATGAAGCAAGCCTCGCGGTCTCGGTGTAGATACGCTGACTTTTATATCCTGTTTTTCGTGTTGTAAAAGAGTTAACACAAGAATAAATTCCGATTTCGCAATATTTTGTCTTCGAATAACCATTTGGAAATTATCAAGCTGGCATGTTTACGTGCAACTTGAAAAAGCAAATTGAACACCAAGCCTAGCATGGTAGGGGGTACAACTATTTCGGCGTACAAGTGCACGACCTTTCCCTAACTTTCTTTGTTCAAAGAGCGTAATGCCGAATTATTTTCTTAAAGAAAAACAGCCGTGCATTAAAACAACCTGGGTCGAATTGTGCTGAATCATATTGACTAATGTTCAGAATTTTTATCTGAATAACTTAATTGAAAATCGCGGCTATTTTTCTTAGGAAAGTTGTTTGAACACGTAGCCTACTTGTCAGCAGGACGAATGCTTACAGCTAAAATGAAAAAAAAAATAGATAAATAAATAAAAATACCATTAATTAACAAATTAAAAAAATGAATAAATGAAAAAGAGATGCTTGTGTAAAGTGTTTTTATGGTTTTATATTATGTTTGCAGCAAGTGATTCCAATTGCGTAAACGTTCTCGTAATATCCTTCGTTTCTTGTGCCCAGCACAGGGTATGTGAAGCACTGCATTGCAAATTTGGTGCCTGAATCAGTTATAGATGGCATTACAAGAGTTCTTTCCAAGGTGAGCCGATGTGGCTTGCAGCTCTTTCCAGTGATCTGCTTCGTGTTGTGGTGCTCACTGTTAAAGCATATTGCAGGTCCAATTTACAATGAACTGGTATTTACGGTGATTGGGAAAGAATATGCTGCGAGTGAGTACATTAGCCCAGAAAAATTGCGATATTTTTCAAATATCACGAAACGGTGTTAAATTTGCGTGCGTAGCGGGATATTCCGCCTGTAGTTTACAGCAGAAAACTCGGCAACGTAAAACACAGCCAGTAAGTCCTTTTTTGTTATTTATAAAAATACTATGTTATGTTTTTCTAGTGCTCGTCACAATTTTCTAGAGAATGCAAGATATAAGCTTCGGGAGGTAAACTTTCAACCTTCGCGTCGTAGTCATACACGTGCAATTCATTAAAGCAACAATTAGAGAGCTATTTCATTTTTAGTTTTAAACATTGTTATTAAGTTTGGAAAACTCCTGTAGATTAAATGGGAGAAGTCCTGACAATCTTTTGACAATCTCAATCTAACAATGCAACGTACTTTTATCGTTTCATATGAAATTTCCACATTTGAACCCTATGAGGGCTGTTTCATTAATATTCAAAATAAAATTAATGCATAGGAACTACGTGGACATGTAAGCGCGAAACTTAAGTTTGAAATTGTGCGGGATGTTACCATCCACGATTTGTCATTTTCTGCTGTATGCACACTTCTGTTCAATGTGTCGACACAACTTTCACCTGTCCACATGATAGTTAAACTTGTAAACTTTTCAAACACCATCCAAACCTTAAAAATTCGCTGATGTTATTCGTAAAGTAAGCTTGAAATTAGGGAATACATTTACATTTAATCCTTAACTTGAACGGATTTGTAGTTGCGACGGCTTTGTTCGGGAACTCATAGTTGAAAGGTGCGAAAGTCAAATCTTCATTGTACGACGCGTTTATTATATTGTATGTCCAAAAGTCTTAAGATCGTAAACATGGTAAAATTATAAACATGAGGGAACGTATAGCAAGCTGTGACTTGAGTAGCACGTTTTTCTCGCTTCTTCAGGGTATGAAAGATTATCAGTGAATCTAGTAGAGCAATATCTCTTTATAGCGAACCTCTGAGACTAGAAAAAACTTTGGTTAGATAAGAAGTTTGTGTTGGAACTTTTTCTTTCTATTTGCATAAATTGGAAGCTTAAAATCCATTCAGTGTAGTTCGTCATAAAAGGGGGTTCGTCATAGTGGGACTCCATTACAGCTGAGGGAAAAGTTTGAGGACTTACTTTGTTGCAGTCACTTGCATCCGAGTAATTCCTGCATTGGCAAATCAGTCTTGTCCTACCGCCCAGAAAGCTGACACCATTGTGAGTTGGAGTAAGGCTGTACGAATCGTGTAGTCAGTAGAAATAATTCAGTTCAAGCCCAAGTAAGCAAGATTTTCTGAAGTCCAAGTCAAATAGTATTCAATTTTAGGTGGTTAAAGTCAGATCAATCCATTACTAGCTTTTCCCCAAGTCTAAGTCGATTCACTTCATTTCGGGATTTTTCCCAGGTCAAGTCAAAGTTAATTCCATTAATTTTTTTATTTTCCCAAGTCAGTACAAAGTATGGTAAATTATCAGTTTTCAACTAGCAATAATCTCACTTCGGATGAACCTCATCGGTTGCGATATTAAATTCACTGCGCAAAGCTTAATAAAGAAAGCAAATTATCAGGTAGTAAATCACTTGTAGTGGATTTCGATGTGAGGCCGATTTTTGGACAAAGCTTACATTTTGACTGGAAATGTCCATAAGGAATGGGCTTAGGAACTTCAAGTGATCGTAAATTGCTGGATTAGACTGTATTGCAAATCCTCAATATGACCTATACTCACGCCTTTATCAAATAAAGAAGTCCTCACAATGAATGCACAATTTAATTTTGCAAAAGTACGATTTTATAGTATGGTTTTCTATTCCTTTACACAAAAGAACATAGACGTCTATTTATTACAATTTCTCGTTCTTTCAAGTTCAAGTTCACTCGTTTCTTTAGTTGAGTCGTTTTCCATTAACAATGGGCATAGTCAATCAAATGTCAGTGAAAAATTGTTTTAGTTTAAGTCAAATGTCAATGCAATGAATTGACTTTGCCCAGTTCTGCTTATGACATATAGCAAGGGCGTACCCATGATTTTTGTTTAGGAGGTCCAGTATGGAGGTTAAGGATTCGGGGGTGGGGGTGGCTACGTATGGAATTTTTTAACATGTGAGGTTTCTCCTATTCCCCAGTATAAAATACAAATTTCGGTGGTGGTGGGTTCAACCCCCTATACCCTCCCTGGGTACGGGGGTGGGATATAGTAAGTAGCGAAACGAGCCGGAAGGAGAGGGGACTAGCCTTTCATTTTATTATTATCAGATCCATGGGTTGTGGTGAATATCAGGCATATTTGATAGCCGCTTATTTACTGGTGATATTAAGGCAGTGAAATAGAAACCACAATATTTATGCCGCTTGACATAAGCTAGCATTCTCACATTGGTTCCTTCTACAGAAAATCCCTTTTCTGTGAATTATTACGGTTATCTGTAGTCGAGTACGTTTTAGTATTCTTTTGACAGCAAAATAAATCTTTACTGTCGTTGATAAGTTTTACATGTAAAATACATAAAAATAGACTTCTTAGCAGTGATTGGTTTTAATTTCAGATGGGTCGTGGTCGCACGTGGCGTAAACGGAGGCTTAGAATGCAGCGGATTGTTCCGGCTCGTTCTGACCCCCAGACTTGCGACCACTTCGAGTCCATGCTCGCATGGATGCGTCAGAACGGTTGGTCTCCTACCTCTCCTCTCCAGCTCGCTGTTTTTCGGCAAACAGGCCGTGGCATGATGGCAACCAGTACCATCGAACCCAACCATTTGTTGGTGGCCATCCCAGCTGCTCTGATAATCACTCGAGATGTGGCGTTACGAAACCTAGACTGTAACTTAGACAGCTCTTCATACTGGACGACTTTAGAATTGCTGTCGCTATTTTTGTTACAAGAAAAAATGAAAGATAATAGTTTTTATAGCACATACATTCAGTTATTACCACCTTCGTTTTCGTGTGGGAGTCTTTGCTCCGACGAAGAGTTAACTTGCTTGCCTGGTTTTGTTTGCTCGGAAATCTCCGTGTTGCGTCAACGCTTTCAAGCACTAGTACAGAAATGTCAACAAACAGGCTTACATATCACAGCCCGAGACATCTCGTGGGCGTGGCACTGCGTATCCACTCGCATAGTTTATTACGAAAATAAAAACTCCAAGTCACGGGAAGATAATTGCGCCTTAGTGCCGTATCTGGACATGTTCAATCACAATCCGAGTGCAAAAATTAAAGCTTCTTTTATCGAAAAATCCCAGTGTTATGAAATCACTACGTATGACAGTTATACGAAATACGACGAAGTGTTCATTCAGTATGGTCAACATGACAATCTGAGGTTGTTTTTGGATTACGGGTTTGTAATACCCCGGAACCCGCATCATAACTACTCCTTCGAGCTCGAAGACTTAAGCGCGTTAGTCACCAATGTGCATCCTCTGAAACTCAGTGCCATTAAGAAATTAGGGTTACAAGGCAATTTGTATTGTTCGAATGAAGGCCCCAGTTGGAGTTTAATTATAGCGTGTGGTATTTTGGCAGGAATCTATGATAATCATATCGACACAAGCATGTTGTTTGACCAAGACTGGCAGTCCGTGCCCAAAAGTGTGAAAACCTTAATAGACAAGCTAGTCCGAACGCACGTGAAGGATTTGTCGCAAAAACTTCAAGCGATAGATCAACGGTGTCGTTGTAGTGCAAACTACGAAACTATGAGTTTATTGATGCAGGATACTGTCAGAGTTCTGGAATCTTCACTGAAATAAAAATTGTGTGTTTGAGCAATGACTGCGCAGTTTTCTGGTGGCTTAACTATTTTTTTCTAACGTTTAGTAGTTATAAATAATTGCACGTTACCTATTAGAAAGTATCAGAGTAAAATGTGGAGTACTGTAATTACAGCAATGCGTGAAACCCTACGGTCCTGCCGCATCAGTTTACCAGCACCATGACTGGACGCGGACGAGGACGCTGCTGCGAAGCCCCGCCTACCCATGGCACTCGGTCTTACGTTCCTGTTTCCATCCGGGGTCACCTTCTATGGCGCGAGAATCCGTCGGTTTACCGGACAATGCGCGTAATGTGACGACGTACCAAGTTCTCGGAGCGCTGTGGAAGTACGTTTGGCCGGAGGATAACACCGCTGTCAAAAAGCGTGTGACCGTAGCGCTGAGTCTCTTAGCTGGATCTAAAATCCTCAACGTGACAGTTCCATTTTGTTTCAAGTATACGGTAGATTTCTTGAATGAACACGCTGGGAATGTACTGACCTTGTCGGACCCGGTGAGCACTGTCGCGACCACTGGTGCAGCGTTGGTTCTAGGATGTAAGTTTCGACCTTACTTTAGCTTTGTTATTCTTTGCATTCAGTGCCTAATTTCCAATTGCGTTAGATGGTGCGGCTCGCTTGGGCGCAACTGGGTTTAATGAACTTCGCAGTGCCGTTTTCGCCAAAGTTGCGCAGCACTCCATTCGAAAAGTTGCTACAGATGTCTTTAGACATTTGCATAACCTAGACCTAGCTTTCCATCTAAATCGGCAAACTGGAGCACTTTCAAAGGTAACATGGTTGTTAGTTTCATTATTCAGCGATACGAACGGTTTTCGTTGAAATCTACCCAAGATTCAACCTATAAAATAAATTCTGGTTACAGTGTCAATAGAGCTTGACACAAAGATACATGTCGAGTATTTGTGCAACTTTATTTGTTCTTATAAAAGTCTTGTTAGGCAATTGACAGGGGGAGTCGTGGCATTAACTTCATTCTAACAGCGTTGGTATTCAACATTGCACCTACCATTTTTGAGGTCTCGTTAGTCAGCGCTATTTTGGTAAGCTAGATCAAATATTTTTCTCTTTTATAGCAGTAGTTTAATTTTATAGGGATATCGCTTTGGTGGGGAATTTGTGGCTATGACGTTGGGTTGCGTGGGCGTGTATACGGCTTATACATTGGGGGTAACACAATGGAGAACGAAATTCCGGGTTGATATGAATAAAGCCGAAAATGAGGCGAGTAACAAAGCGATCGATTCGCTTATCAACTACGAGACGGTTAAAGTAAGTTTTGATTGGTGCTGAATTCAGCAAAGCTAAAACCTTTCGTTTTGCGTTTAGTATTTTAATAGCGAGAAGTATGAAGCCGAGCAATATGACAAAGTTCTGAAAGGATACGAAGTCGCTGCTTTGAAGACCAGTACCAGTTTGGCGTTGTTGAACTTCGGTCAACAAGCTATATTTAGCGTTGCCATTACCGGAGCCATGCTACTAGCTGTTAATAATATTGTAAAAGGTGAAACAAATGTTAAGTTTCGAATCATGTCTGATACACGGAATGTGCAGGAGAAATGACCGTGGGTGATCTCGTCATGGTCAATGGACTACTCTTTCAACTGTCTTTACCATTAAACTTCCTGGGTTCAGTTTACAGAGAAGTGCGACAGTCGCTAATTGATATGCAAGCGATGTTTGGACTTATGAATGTCAAGTCATCTATTCAGGTAACAGTCCGGAATTTGTTTTATTTAAATATTAGTTAGGAACGATATTCTTAATTTTCAAAAAAGTTTCCGTATATAGTAATACATTTGTTAATATATATTTTAGAATGGGGAAGAGAAACCGAAGCTATGTTTAACACCTGATCAAACTGTAATCGACTTCAACGATGTTCGGTTTCAGTACACCAACGGAAAGAACATTTTGGACGGTTTGATACTGCAAGTGCCTGCTGGCCATAACGTTGCTATTGTTGGAGGTTCTGGCTCAGGGTAAGACATTTTCTTAACACTTATTTATTTGCTTATCCTGTATTGTCAATAGAAAATCTACCCTAGTACGACTGTTGTATCGGTTTTTCGACCCAGATAAGGGGAATATAAGTATCGGCGGATGCAATGTGAAGGATCTGGATATCGAAAGTGTCCGAAAGCATATTTCAGTCGTGCCACAAGTAAACTTCTTTTGTCTCGTTTTTTCCTTGTTTAACGTTAGCTTTGTTTAGGATACTGTATTGTTTAATAACACCATTTATTACAACCTCGCCTACGGAAATATGCAAAAATCTGCCGAAGAAGTCTTCGCTGCTGCGAAAATGGCAGGTTTGCATGATAGTATCCTTTCTTGGCCGAAAGGTTACGATACGCAGGTTAGTAATTTCCAAAACAGCGTAACTGGTCTTTCAAGGATAAGAATATGTTGCGATTTAGGTAGGTGAACGTGGCCTGAAATTATCTGGTGGTGAAAAGCAAAGGGTAGCTATTGCACGAGCTATACTTAAGGATGCGCCAATACTCGTGTTCGATGAGGCGACTTCGTCACTGGACTCCATTACTGAGAACGTATGCTTCTTTAAATATTTATTTTCATTCCTTGATAGATCACTCTTTTAACTGTTGTGGTCTGAAATGCAGAATATCATGGAAGCTCTGCGTTTAGCTGCTAAAGGACGAACTTCGATTTCGATTGCTCATCGTTTGTCAACGGTAGTGCAAGCGGACAAGATTTTCGTCTTGGAAAAGGGGAAAGTGGCCGAAAGTGGAACTCACGCCGAGCTTTTACGAAATGAAAATAGTTTGTATAGAAAATTATGGAGAGCCCAGCACCAAACAATGCTGTGAAATTAGTAATTTGTTCTTGTTGACCAAAAGGGGTAAAATACAAATATTGAAAACGCAACTGGCTGTTGACGCGATTAAACTATGCTGAAACTTACGTCCTGTGCATTGTAGTCACCTACACTTTTTAGAAAAGTAAATTCTAGCTGTAAAAGATACCAGTTACAAAGACTATTTTGTACAACGGTCCACATGTCCCAGCGAAACCGAAGACATTGAATACTGGCTACCTAGTATTACGGACAATCGGCGGCGACGTAGCTGTATTCCATGCCATGTACGCCCATACCCTTTAGCTGAATGACAATTTTAATGTACAGTACATTTGTTTTACTAGTCTCGCTTTTTTTGTAGTAAAGTCTCTCATTTGAAACATCATCATAGCTCTCGGAAAAACGATACTCATTTTTCAAATATTCGTATTCTCGTGTTTTCGCCTTTCCTTTTTCGTGTTAACGGTAGTAATTTTCACATTTCTTTTGCGCTGTGTGACTTGGAACCAAGGAAATACTAGCTGGAAAGCAAGACAGTAGTACTTGGCTTTCGCATTTTGCCTATGTAAGTCTGGTGCCCCATGAATCATTGCCAGGCAGACCGTTTCTCGCAACTTGAAGTGTGGTATTGTTCAGTACCTCTTCGTGAAAAGAAATCATAGATGTGTAGTGTAGAACGTTCGTAGCTCAGTAGTTAGTTGGAGCGTGTTGGTACTTTGACCACAACATCAAACCCACATTTTTTCCCTACTTCGTGTCGGGGCGATAAGTCAGTTGGTGGTCGACAGAATCAAAATATTTACTTTGTTTGTCCGTCTTGTTACGTATTACGAAGTATAATACCTCTTGTCATTCCTAAATACCAGTTGTTTGCGAAACAATGGTCCCCAATCCGAAACCAAGCACTGAATATGGAGGCAACTTTAAAGTTTTAAATCCCGATCCACAACTCAAAGAACTCCAAACTATAATTAGAGACCGGTAAGTAACAAAACTAGAGTTAATTTTTATGACAAGGGCTTACATTAGTGACGCGTTAAGTTGGCAGACTTTCAGTTATATTATTTTCACATGTGAGCTCGATTGTCCCTTGGGAAGTTCTTAATTTTAAGAAGTTCTTAACCACGTGTTTTTTTTTTAATCTTGAACATCCTTTCGTCGTGAGTCTTTCAATTAAATTGATTTTTGTTTTTAGAAATACCTCCCGCAGCGATTTCAAGTTTTACGCCGATAGACTAGTAAGTCATAATTGCCAAAAAAGAATAAATATATATGTTACAAGCGTAATTCGTTTTCTTGTAAGATACGCTTAGTCATAGAAGAAGGGCTAAATCAACTGCCATATACACAAACAGTTGTCACGACACCAACAGGATGTAGCTATGATGGCTTGCAGTATCAGAAAGGAAATTGCGGCGTTAGCATTGTTAGATCTGGTGAAGCAATGGAGCAGGTATAATAGATAAATTGTATATATTTTTTTTAATTCACAACGCAAGAACAGCAATTTAAACCCAAGTATTGGTTATCATAAGTGTAAGATACACCAAGCAAGTTACTTGTGAATAAACCAAAACTAATGTCTCGAATAAAATTTTAAAAATTGTTTAATTTATAAGCTTGTGCGGAGACGACTGAAGCGTGTTTCTAAACATTTTAAAATTCGCAATAGGGTTTACGGGATTGCTGCCGTTCAATAAGAATAGGAAAAATCTTAATTGATTCGGATCATGATACGCATGAAGCACGAGTAGTGTATGCCAAATTTCCCGAAGATATTGCCAATCGGAAAGTACTGCTCATGTACCCAATTATGAGTAATTTTGTTATTTTCTTATGTTCCCTAAGCTATTAATATACCTTTTTGTGCAAAATATAACAGGTACGGGAAATACTGTAACGAAAGCTGTCAGTGTTTTAAAAGAACATAGTGTGCCGGAAGAGAATATAATTCTGATCAATTTATTTTGCACACCGCAAGCAACGCAAACCATAGTGTCTGCCTTTCCGCAAGTAAGAACTTTTGAAAATAACTTTAAATGAAATTATATATGGAATTATTTTCAAGATGAAAATATTAACGTCAGAGCTACACCATATTGCACCCAATCATTTTGGTCAGAAGTACTTCGGAACGGATTAAAGTTCATGCGGTCAAAAATGCACCATTCATTAGCCTTGCAACTATCTTTTTCTTTGGAATTACGTTACAATTGGAAGTCATGTATTGCTATTATAATTCGCGTGAAGCTTAATAAATACTCCTTGCAATCTATCGATTAACCTTACGAATTTTGAACTTGTATTATCTGCGACTATGTGATTCTGCCACATTATGCTGTCTGGTTCTTGTATGCGTTATAAACTGCAAAAATATCGAACCGCCAGTTATCAGCGCTATAGTAAGCGGTTGCATCCGGTGCTCCATTCTTGACTAAACGTATAGTTTTCGTGATAGGGTTACGGAACGTGAAAAACTGCCTGTCATGATAAAAATAAATTTTGCTATTCCACCCCTTTAAAAAAAAAAAAAAATCCTGAACTGCCTTGGACGCTTCCTTTCACTACCAGTTGAGAAAACATTTCACTTGCCGCAACTGAAGACGCACGGTGACGAGTAAGCTGGGAAATATGGACGGTGAATGAAAATAACACATTGTTAGCTAATTCACGTAATTGTCCAGATCTGGCTACATTAAAAGCTTTTGCAATGATGCGACTTGTATGATTAGCTACCCCTAAAATGAACACTAACAGGGTTTACTTCGTTCAGCACAATATATATTACAGATGGTGTTTTTAAGTGCAGACTTTTAGAGGAAATGTTTAATTATTAGCAAAACCTTATAAATAATTCACAAAGGCATGCTTTATTTGATTTCCCAGGAACAAGCAAAAAAACTGCAACTTCTATCCGGACAAAACCATTCAAAGCTTTCCTTCTCAATACAAGCGTCTTGTAAATTATATAATAGTCTACTTCTTCGCTTTCATTCAGTTAGTGCTAATTCTTGTGCCACACATCCTTGGAGAAGTGAACATATGGGTCACAACCTTTGACGCGTACTGCATCAAAACTGGAAGGCCTTCCAGCAGCTTCTGCCTTATTCTGGGAATTGATAACTGCGCGTTTCGGAATGAGAGACTTAAATTGCGCTGGAAGGAGATGGACAAAACCCTACAGTAAAACAACAGCACATAAGAACGAGACAGAGTAAAAAAATAATCCAATAAATTTTACCTGTTGACATGCGGCATCTTCATCTCGTAAGTTTTTCACCGTGGTCAAATAGATGTTCGTTCCTCTCCTAATCACATCTAAACATTGTTCTATTAAGGCTGATCTGAGGTGAATCAAGTAGCCAACTTCTTTGCAAATTCCGCTCCTAAGATGTTCAGGAATAGGTCTTTCTTTCCAAATCGCTTCATCTTCCTAAGAAACGCAGGTAGGTTAAATTACCATGTTCGTATTTTAATTCGTCATATACTTGTTCGTATCCTTGACGGATGCGAGGGTAAAACAGATCCTCAGCTCTTAAACTCAGGTATGCTTCCAAACATTGTGACAAACTTCGTACATAAATATTAAATGTCCCTTCACGCTGCATGTACACCACTTGGTCTGTCACCTGTTAAGTTTCATTAATTTTTATTTGCTATTATGATTCTTTTAACAACATTACCTGGGTATCAAATACGTTTTTGAGTTCTATGCCGTATTTATGATACAAAGCGTCGGATAGGAAACGACAATCATGGATAACTTTAATTATGTTTGCATCCTCTAAAATAGCTTTTAGACCGTTACTGAAACCGGTCTGTCCCAGATACAGCATGTCAAACAAATAAATTGTGTCTTTTGAAGCAACGTTGAGCCAGCACAAAAGTCCTTTACGACCGATGCGAACTCCGTTGGCTGACAAACCGACAATGTCCTGCCCACTTAAAGCGCTAATCTAAATTTTAAAAAATACTCAAGTTACACAACAGTAAAGGAAAAAAATAAAATTCAAGAGCCGAACGGTCAGTGTTATGTAAAAATATTCGTATCAAACCTAAAGGTTCTTACCGCTTTATGATAGATTTCATTGATTTCATTCACGATAATAGGTTCGGGTAAGGGTATCTTGGAGACCGTAGTATGCATACCTAAATCCAACAAAGCGAACTAGTTTACCTTGCAAGCATTTCACGTCTTTTTACCCGATGGGTGGTGTGGTTTTCGGTTCAACAAAACATTACTATCGATGTCATTATCCAGCATTTTTACGTGTCTTGGTAAGTCCTTAACATTTGCCAATTTACGGCCATTCGTATCGTGGACGGGAGTTACACTTTTGCTGATCTCTTTTCCTTCGCTAATGATTTTTACTAAAATTAAAAAGAGCAGTGAGATGCGACTGTCATCAATAGGTAACTACGTACCTGACTTTATTTCATTTTTAAAAAACTTTAAATTTCCAGTTTGGGCTTCATTAGAGGACAAAATTTTGACTTTTGTTAAGGTCAAGTTACAGTCATTTTTACGGTAGACAACGCCCTTGTACTCGCCATCAGAAGTCGTTAGGCTTACTTCGTCCCCAACTTTTACTGTCTCCATTTCGAACGTAAATTATTCTCGCTTTTTCGGGTCTGGTTTGCCGCCAGAGAAGGCACGATAAACAAAAAGTCCTAAAACAATATGCAAAACTACAACGGCGACTACAGCTGACCAAACATTGCTGGAGACTACAGACAGATGGAGGATACCTAGGTGAAATAAGGGAACGATTAAAAAGGGCTGGAGTAAATTGGAGAAGACCTTTATCCTTACCGTCAAACAAAAAAGTTTTTGAAGTGAAAAACGCGACTAAAGGAAAAATAAGAACGGCGGCAGAATACAGTAGAACTGTTTTTAAGACATCGCTTTCGGGTGCTTCCTGCAAACGAAAGTAAATTGTCAAAAAGTTATGAACGAAACAAAAAAGTGATTATAATTACATTAAGTTTCGAGGATCCTGCTAGGGTATTCATGACAGTCTTATTAGATTAATTTTATTGTGAGTCTTTTGCTTCTTGTGGAGTTAAGAATTTTTATCGCAGAGGTTGAAATATTACTTTTGACAGTTGTCGGACAACAGTAAACACAGTCCCGTGACACAGAAAAGTAAACGATGGGAAGGTGACAAAGAGTGGCTAAAACCCGGCAGCGCTGTACCCGCACGTACGATGTACTATTTCAGGGGGTCCTAAATTACCTAGCATGCAGCACCGTGCCAAGCTAAAGTTTTGAAATTTTCCATTAAAGTTCAATAGAGTAAGGTGCCCAATTGCCGTCTACTTAAGCTTGTGTTGCGTATCACAAAGATGTGGCTCAAGATTTATCAATAAAAACGCTGCAGTAATCTTTCACACCAATTGCTTTATCATAGTCCGAAGCTTAACACGACTTAGCTTTAGTAAATATTTTGCGTTCGAATACGTTCGACAAGGGCAGAAACGCTTATTTAAAAATGTCTGCCCAAAAGCTCCCAACCCTTCAAGTCATGTATATTGGAGAGAAAAAGGCTTAAAGGTTGCAAATGAACAACTGTATAGGCCTATTGCTTATTTAACGTAGCAAACAGATACCAGCCTTCGAAACAGCTCTCCTGGAATTTAATTAATTCACTCATTCACTCATTCTAGGACTATCGATCCTGTTAAGACCTACAGGTATTAGCTAGTAAGGCCCTCGTAGACGTAAACCCCTTATGGGAGAATAACATGGGGAATATCCAGACATGGTTCTGTAAAACTGGATCGAAAATCAAAGAATCTCTTTGCCGTTAATGTTGCTCTTGAAGATATTTAGTTAACTAGTCTGAGATGTTTTTTTTTTTAAAAAAAAGACTTTTGGTATCTACATTTCTAAGGTACGGTTGATTTTTGCTATTCTTTTACTATCAGGGACAATTATAATTGGGCAAACAGGTGCATTAGGTCTGATGTTTAAACATCTTAAGGGATAAAGAAAATAAAATCTGTCAGGTATTATTTTCTTTAAGTCGTGTATGGAAACTTAAGGTTTTGTTTGACAGTATTGTGATGTACGTACCTCTATCCAAGGTTATTGTGATGTACGCCCTCTTTTGTTGGTTACAATAACAGACCTTCCCTTCACAGAGCAAAAAGGTTCCTACCATTTATTTTTGTAAAAATTCTCGAAGTAGTGAATACCGGGGCCTTAGTAGCGCGTAATGAGTAGAGTAATGCGCGGTGAGTTAAGTATTGTAAGTAAGTAGCATCTTTGATTAAGTGCTAGGGAACACTCGCTTGGAAGATATTATGTATTTTAACTTGCACGGGACATTCTGGAAAGTACAACGGTAGGTGTTTGTTGTCGTATATTCGTGGACTGCTGGCCCCAGAGTGAAGACATACCATAATTAAAAGGAGTAACGTGGACGATATAAATGTATGGGAAAGGATATCAGGTTTACGATTACATGGCGACGTTCGGACTTTTGCCGACGCGAACAGAACAGTGTTGCTTTTGCACCGGCTTAACTTACGTCGGTTGAATTTAAATCGGTTTGACTAAATGCTTTCTCGCAGTATACGATCGTGTCAGTGGCGTCGTGCACTTCAAAGATTTGGGGGTGCCCGATTTTGCATTTCTTGTAAAAAGGTGTTACTTTTTTTCAGGTTTACAAATTTTGAAAAAGGGTGATACCTTTTCTTTCAGGATGGCAAAAATCTTGGGGGTACCCGGGCCCCCCCCTGCCCCTTATGGCACTGGATTGTGTTGTTTATTTTGAAATTAAGTAGATGGCCACCTAACACTCGTTTCACTTGCAGTTACCGTCCACTTCGACTGAACATACGAAGATAAAAGGAGATTACAACAAAAGTGTGGTGCAAAGTAATGTATTAATAAATAATTTCGTATGTACACGAAACAATTTCTCTCATTTAGTAGCGGGCAGGTGCGGGGGCAGGGTAGGCAACAGGGGTACGAACAGTAGCCCAGACAGCAGCAATTTCTTCAGGTACTGGGACAGGGGTGGGCAAGTGGTCACCCTTGGGCTGGAATCCATTTTCATCAGCAACCCAGGTCAAAGTAAAACGTTGACCATCAGGAGCGATCCAGTAAGAAGATCCACGGTTGGTGTTGCCGATTTCCTTGCCGATTTGTCTTTGAGCTTGGGCTTCATCACGGGTGGTTCCGTCAGATCCGGCGTAGCTGCAGGAGGAAAGATTAATAAGAGAATCATAACGCTGCAGAAACTGTTACCTGAATTGACTGCTTCCATCAGGATTGCGAACGTCGCTCTGGCTGACAATGGTTATCTCAGGCTGCTTGGCGTAAGAAACAGCGGGTTGGGGGTATACGCTGGCTGCAGAAGCAGCGGCCAAAAGAGCGGCGATGATGAAGAATTTCATGTTGGCTATGAAGATCAGAGGAAGGAACTGAACTGATCCAACTGAGGTATGAAGAGCACCTTTATACTTGTACGAAAACGGAGTAAGCGAAGCATTTGCTTTACTTTCCAGTTTGCCTTGAGCTTGGGCAGTATTGCATCAGGCTTCCTTTCCAAGCTTGGATATGTGGACTGCTCTACTGAAAAACGTTCACTTCAAGGCGGGTAATCTTGCTTTTGTGGTAAATATCGTAGATGAAACAGAAAGATTCGTATGGTTCTGTCATATAGGTGAAGGTCGCCTGATGTCAGTAGCGTCCGTTATGAAGGACAGAGAATTTGTGAACCGGTTTATGCTCTGGAATGCTACATACAACGGGAAAAGTTGCCCATTCCGTCTGTTTTAACTGCATGTTGAGAATGCGAACAATAATGGTACATGAGGAAACTTAGGTAATCCTGTTTTAAATACTTTTTGAAGAAATTCAATTCCAGAAGAAAAGTCTCGTGCTACACCGAGGAAAATGCTTTCGTGAAGTCCTAAACACAGTTTCGATGAAACAATCCACATAGTGTACATTAATTTTTATTGAACTAAAGCTGCACGAGTTATAGCGGTTTAGAGAATAAGATCTCTTGAAAATTAAACGCAATTATATATAAACCAGGTGAATTTAACTGTAATAACAAAACAATATGCTAGGTATACCAAGGCAAAAAGCACGGTTTCAAATGTCTGTTCCTCAACGCAATGCCATTTTTTTAATATAATGAGGTCATTGCGCTTTATTGCGTCTTGATTTGTGTTGGATGGATTCGCAAAAACTAACCTCGTGGGCAGGGGCGCAGCCAAGATTTTTTTTTTTTTTTTTTTTTTTTTGGGGGGGGGGG
>JAGQDJ010000320.1:0-26938 GCA_022885665.1 Triops longicaudatus
GCAGCGAATTCTTTTCGTCGCGTCACGTCAGGATCAAACAAGTCTTCCATTTCTTCCAAAGTTTTACCGCTCGTTTCAGGCAAACAGAAATACACAAATATCACTGCAACTACTGCCCAACTAGCATAAAACCAGAATGCACCGTAGAGATGAAAGGTAGCAATAATATCTGGGAAAGTTAAAACAGAGACAAAGGAGGATAATTCGAAAAAACAGGAGGAAATTGGACTTAGGATATGTCGGAAACGCAGAGGGAATATTTCTCCCATTATAACAAAAGGAACTGTTCCAAATCCGATAGAGAATCCAATAATGTAAACAATCAAGGAAGCTAACGGCAGCCAACCTAAATTGGTTTCAGCTTCTTGATCGCCCCAGAGTTCTTTCATGTAAAAGTAAGTTCCCATGGCGAACAGTGAAAAAGCCATAACGACGCCCGATAAAAGCAACAAGATTCGTCTACCGGTAATGTCTACTGCGTATGACGCCAAGAAGCAACACACTGTCGACAATGCTCCGATGATAATAGTAGCCGTATGTTTGTCAATCGCACTACCAGACATTGCAAAAATTTTCACAGTATACGCGTCAACTATGCTAATTGCCGCAAATTGCTGAAAGAACATCAAAGCCATGGATAAGAATAGTGGTTTCAAGACAGGTCCTCGAAAAAAATCCTTCATTGTTGCACTTTTCTGAAGAGCCAATGTTTTTTCTACATTTTCGCGCATGCGGTGTAATTCTTCGTCCACGTTAGTGTGCCTAATACAACAAAATCATTAATTTTAATTCCTAAGAGGCCATATTTTTTCTATAATTTGTTACATATGTCTTGAAATTTTTTCCCTTCCAAAAGTTTATTTTTCTTGCAGACTCATAAATATTATAGATTCTTACAAACTTTCTAACCACCAAGTTCTTGTATTTTTTTTGTGTCCATAATTACTGTTTAATATATTATAAATATACTAAATCAAACGTGTAAGGATATAGTAAAATAACCTAGAACGGTTTCAATTTTGGTGTAGTTCATCGTTTGCTTTTTTAGATTTGTTTACATATTTTTAATTTTTAATTAATTGCAATAATTTGTGTCTAAATCATTGTTGTATACATATATACCCTCCGCGATAATACTGCAAGGCTTTTCTAGCTTTCTCGTCTTCTTGTTGTGTTAAGAGCCATGTGGGAGATTCGGGGAAGAACATCACGGTAATGGCGAAAAGTATGGGAAAGGATGTCAAAATTAAAGACGACGTGTCCCACGGCACATATTTTCCAATGATGAATGCAATGAGAACCCCAGATCCTATACTGGACGACGTGATTGATCCTAGCACTCCTCGAATTCTGGGCGAGGATATCTCTGTAACCTGAATCATATTAAATTAAGCTGCACCCTAAAAGTCACGTAAGATTATATACATAAACTTGTGCCGCCGGGGCTACCAAACCTTCCATAATGCCTCCTAGCACCCGGCCTGCGTAAAGCATGGCTTTGTTTTGGGCAAAACCGATCAACAAGAAGCCCAGAATTGCTGGAATGGCCGTCGCCACCATGGTCCATTTACGGCCGAACTTTTGCAGCGGCCATGACACCAACAACGCGCCAGGAATGGCGCAGAGAAGCGAAGTTGATGCTGTGTGTATAAATAAAACATATCAAACACGATCATGTGAAATTTCATGGAGGAATAGCTGTCTTTTGTCCAATTCTGCCATTTTTGAGCATTGGTGTTGCCATACTGAATCTAGGTACCGTCATTTCCTTTAAATGACCATTTTTTTCTTTGTTATACTCAAATGGCAGGAAATTTACAACACTGGAACGATGTTACGATTTGAAGCTCAAAGATGGCGAAAATAAGCAATGGTGGATTCAAACAAAACCAATTTACCTAACCAAGGTTCATCTACGCTAGGATTCAAATCCGGTACTTTGCCTGATTCGAACAGTGAATGTAACCCAGGTGACGTCCATCCTCGTACCGAGCCGAAAACTAAGAAACTGAGGGACGCACAAAATGTAGCGAGAATCTAGAAAATACGACGCTTTTAACGTAACGCAGGCTAACAGTAACATTAAATGCAACACTTGACTCACTTGTGGCCATATTTTCCTTGGGTTTTTGAGAAAAGCCATCTTCAAATTCGATGATATGCGTCCAGCTGTAAGACCACAAACTAACTATAGAAAAAAGGTATCTATCTTAACAGTAGGCTAAGGGAAGAGTAAAAGACGTGCGTCGCTTAAGAAACTGCATATCTTTTGGAAATCTAGGCTCAGTGTTTAAATTTGTACAATGGTCACGGCTTTCGACAAATACATTTCCCGGGAAACCTTTCCCTATCGTCATTTCTATTTAATAGTCCATAAAGGACTTGCATTCGAAGAATACCGTTATTTTTTTTCAATTCCAGATATTTTTACAAGTTTTTATCCTGTATAATCACTTTTCATTTAACTTTTTTTGTCCTTGAAGTTCGTCGACTTGCTTTGGTTGTGAACGTACTAATTTTAAAATGGTTGTTCTATTCTCCCAACTAAAAAGGCTTGCTGTGAAATATAAGATGGAGTTCCATGAAAAAGGATAAAAATAACATTTTCTCGATATTTGACAAAGTGGCATTGATATTTTATTTCGAGTTTTCTGCATACTCTATAAGATGTCCTTCAGATACAGTTTTCCGTTCAGTGGTAGTAGTTATATATTTCTGTGTTGCGAGAAAGTTGCTAGTCAAGGCTCCGTGGAGTTTATTCGCCCGTTTCTCTGTTCGTCTACACCAGGACATTCTTTCTTCTTTATCGCATCAGGGTCAAACATGTCTTCAATGTCAGCCAGCGTTAAGCCTTTCGTTTCTGGTAGAAAGAAATACACAAAAACTATCGAAACAACTGCCCAACATGCGTAAAACCAGAACGCACCATACAAACGAAAACAACTGGCCAAGTCCGAGAAGGTTAATACAGTTATGAAGCAGTTTAGTTCAAAGAAACAAGTCGAAATCGGGCTCAATATATGCCGATAGCGTAAGGGAAAGATTTCTCCCATAATAACGAAAGGCACTGTTCCGAATCCAGTTGCAAACCCGATAATGTAAACAATCAACGATGCTAAAGGCAGCCATCCTAGTTTGGCTTCAGCTTCTTGATCGCCCCATAACTCTTTCATATAAAAACAGGTGCCCATTGCAAACAAAGCTATTGCCACTATGACCGACGACGCGAGGAGTAAAATTCTGCGTCCAGCGACGTCTACTAAATAAGCCGACATGAAACAGCAACACGTGAGCACAGCCCCCACTATAATGGTAGCCACGTGTTTGTCTACCGCACTCCCCGACATTGCGAAGATCTTAACGGTGTAGAAGTCAACGACGCTGATGGCCACGAATTGCTGCAAGAACATCAGTGACAGAGAAATAAATAGCGGTTTCAGCACAGGGCCTGTGAAGAAATCCCGTATTGTGACGCTGGCTTGCAGACTTATGGTCTTTTCAACGTTGTCACGCATAAGCTTCAATTCTTCTTCCACGTTCGTGTGCCTAAACACGAAGAATATCGTGACTGTTTTAGCTATCGTAAAGCAGTTTTTGCTTGCTGTTTTCAAGTTTTTAGTTAATTTTTTTAATTCTTTAATAACTGTGTACGCTAGATGGCATGCACGACTCTATTCGCAAAGAAGACGAAGAATATGGCGTCCTCTATAAAAGCGCTTTTAACACAGCGGCTTTATTAATTAGTTCTTTCTTACCCTCCGCGGTAGAATTTCAACGCGTTTTTTGCTTCATCGTCCTTGCGTTGCGTCAACAGCCAAACAGGAGACTCGGGTAGGCACATCATCGAAATGCCGAAGAATAGTGCAAAAGCAATGGAAATGAGCGATAAGATGTTCCATGGTTCAAATGCACCAATAATGAAAGCGACGAGTACCCCAAGTGACAAGTTCGCAGAAGTGACTGAACATAATACTCCTCGAATATTGGGGGACGAAATTTCTGCAACCTAAGTTTAAAAACGTATTAAATAATTTATAATTACACTACGTGCATTTTAGAAAAAATAAGCTAAGTGAGTACATAAACTTGTGCTGCAGGAGCAACCATGCCTTCCATGAGGCCTCCGAGTACCCGTCCAGCATAGACCATAGCTTTATTTTGCGCAAAACCGATGAGCAAAAAACCTAAAATCCACGGTATGGCCATGCCGACCATGGTCCACTTGCGACCAAATTTCCGTAAAGGCCACGACACCAGCAACGTTCCAGGAATTCCGCAAAGTAACAGAGTTGAAGCTAGTTATTTGAAACGAAACATTTTCAAGCAGTTTCGAAAATTCCAGAAGGTGACTTATCTGTATACTTACCGATCCATGCTTCGTCAATGCGAGGATCCAAATCAGGTAGCGCGTTAGATTCGAGTAATGACGGTAAGCCAGGAGAAGTCCATCCCCGAAACGCTCCAAAAGTTAAATATCCTGCCGAAGCACAGAAAGCCCCCAGGACCTGCAAAAGATTAAGTTTTGGGTTAGAATATTGCTTATCATTTTTTCAAAGGAATGTGAAACACACTTGGGGTAAGATTTTCTTTGGATTTCTAAGGAAGCCCATCGCAGACTTGTTCGATCAAGAAGAGTAGAATGCTACTACTTTATAACAAAGAAGCTCGTGACTTTATAAATGAAGAGAGATCTTCAATTTACGTTGGGAATCGGTTCGTGGGTTCTTTGCGTTAGAGATTTTTTTTTTTAGATTTAAAAAAGAAATTAAAAAATGAAATGAAAATATGAGGAAAGATGTTGAAATGAAAAGCAGAGGAGAAATACCATAAGATAGATCAAACTTCTCCAGGAATGATTATCATTGACAGAAGCAAAAAATTAAATGATAAAATTCCAGTGGATAGCATGAAAGTGAGGATGGATATAACGCAAAACGAAACTCATCTACGAACTACGTCAACACGAACCTGTGAATACGTGGAATACGTTAGGCCAACTGCATGCCACAATTTGTGGACCCGTTGAATACCCAATGACCCCCGTATGTATGGTCCTAGTCTAGACAACGCCTTACCAGTTTCTTCACGTTCCAAAACCATCTATTAAGATTCGAATGTGGATGTTGAATTCCAAGTCACGCTTTCCAGTACACAATGTTCGGAAACTTGGATTTTTACTTAAAACTGAAGACGAGAATAAGGAGAAAGTCTAATTTTCTGAACTTTGTAGTCAACATTCCCACATTTTCCTCTCGAGGTGCGATTCTACGGCTAAGTATGTGCTTTTCAATTGCAATTTTTTTTCTCTTTTTTCTCAGATGCCACGTACAGAGCGCAATTTATTGTGCTCTGAACGTGATGTCCGGATTGGTAATTTTGCGGTTCGTGTAAGGGGGCACTGCGTTCCGATGAAGCACATGGAAGTCTCTGTCCTCAGTCATTGTTCCTGAAGACGGTAATTACTAAATATCCTGGTCATCTCTTTGTAACTTTGGAAAGTAAGCATTAAAAATAAAGTGCAGCATCCCATAACATATTTGGTTATAATTTTAAGCAACAAGACCTTTAAGAGGATAATTTTCCATTGAAGATCTACCACCACCTCATGGGTTTCCAAACCTTAAGTAACCATAACAAATGCTCTACAAGAGCTGTAGAAACTTGGCTTCAAAGTCGGGTGACAATCGAGTAAGCGTTTCAGCCTTGTTTGGTGTCGTGACAACATATTTTCCACAGAAATCTTGTCTGCAGTCTTGACGTGGTTTCTCAAACGCAGCGTCATTCGCACACAATGCCTAATTGAAACTCCCGTCGCAATTAAAGTGCTTTACAATTTAGTTCATAACGTGTGTCAATTCTCTTGTCAAATCGACTGCGTAGCCTATTTAAAAGACGCAAAAGAAAAACATGAAAACAAAGAAAATGGCAGCTTGTCATTAAAAAACTTAGTCGCTGAATTAAGAGCTTCTAGTAACCATTTTATGTTTCTTCTTTTTCATCTCAATACAGCACGAAAATCGTTGGAGTTTGAAGGAAAATGCCCAACCCCTCAGAAAAGACGCTTGAGGGGGGAAGATTTGAAACGCTGTTCAACTTGGCGGACAGAGTGGACCGTTCTGCAGCCAGATCAGTCGACGTGGAAGGTGAATTGTAAGTTTTAGCCATGTTACACTCAGTAACACGTTACGAATATTATATTGAACATCCCCTTTATGTGTTATTTTCAGACAGCACTTCAACAGAGTCCTGGAGAACCTAGTGATTACCGAAGAGACCATCGGAGATACAAACATGGACTTATTGGCGACAATCCTTTCCGGCATTGTAGTATCCACGGAAGTACAAATAGATGACGCGATTAGTAAGCATCCTGTTTCAGTTTCTGCGCTTTTTTGTCTAACACTTCGTGGTATTCCCTAGGACAAATGGACAACGTAGCAGCTGATCTTCGTCGTGCTATTGCCAGGTTTCTAAAAATTTCTCAACTGTGGGTCGCTTTCTAACTTGAGTTTTCCTTCTCAGTTGCCGCGTCGGATCCTCGGACGAAACGTCGCAAGAATCTCAAGGGTCTCCTGCACGCAGGGGCCCGCGTAGGAAACGCGCCCGTAAGGATGTCGATAAGCTTCGCGAGACTACCACTGAAGAACTGAGTAAGCATACAGTTTCAGTTGATTAACAAGAACGTAATATAATTTACTTTTGTGTCCGAAAAAGCAATTACTTAAAATGTGATATCTAGTTGGCATGTTCGTCGATAATACACCCTCGTTTGATCGCAACCTACTCCGTGAAGTGGATCCTCTACTTCCTGAGCCCGAAAACCCGGTAAGCGTCAGCAAGTATCAGTACAACTGAGTCCTCTTTTCTGCTGGCTCTTAATTATCTTAAAAAATATACAAAAATTATTTTCTTAAACAAATTATTTAAAAAAAATCATAGGTTCACGTATTAAGTTTCGTAATCTATGATTTCACTCACTAATCTTATTAATTTTTTGCATGAATTAATTCTCTTACTTTCGTATCCAGAGCTTTGGCGACATTTCTGTGGAAGAAACCTTGAGCATGATGATGAGGAAAAGTTTGTTCACGGAACCGAATGAAGACCCTAACATGGAAGACGCAGTGCCTACCGAGAAACCGGACCGTGCTGATCCGACTGGTGAAAACTTTGAAATGGTTGCCCCGGAAGTGGAAAAAGATATCACTGTTGCTGAAACCGTCGTGGCTACCGAAAATGTTACTGTTGAAAACGTTGCTAATATCGATAATCCGCCGTGTGAAATGACTTCTGCCCCATTAGATGTCCCTCCAGCTATTGAACAAGGTGAGACTTGTTCGTTCGTTTATTAGTGCAGTAACTATCTTTATTTAGCCATGCAAGACGCACTTCCGCAGCAAGAAGTGGCCGAAGGAGCGGCAGGACCCATTCCAGAACAAAGCAACCGAGGTAAGCGGCCAAAGAAGGGAAAGAAAAAGCGTTCTGAACCTCGTCTCGATATGCCAATCCCCGCTCCTCATTTGAGTTATCAAGAAGTGGACCAATCGGAATTGATTGAAGCCGAAATGGTACGTGTTCGTAAAACGGGATATTTAATTCTCAAGATATTTGAGTTATTTAAAACATTAAATGATTAAATTATAAAAAAATGTTAAAAATTGCCCTTTATTTTGACAGTGGTACCTTGCGGACAAGCTTGCGCAGAGCGTTCGTGAAGTGACTGAGGCCACAACGGTGGTTGTAGATACAATTCCAGAAGTCGATCCGTCTCGGGTAGTGAACCCGGAAAAGAGCCTGGAAGTAATGCAGCATTCAAGTAAATTTTGGGCAATATAAGTCTTTTTTCCTCGGTTCTAGGAGCAAGAGTTAGTGAGGCAAAACACCAGTGCAGGGGCAAACACGTTGGTTGCGCCGACTGTTGGTCATAGAAATTCGTTGCCCACTCAGTTAGTAACTCCAATAACCCTGGAGAAAACAATTCCTATTCCCCCGGTTCCTGAATCCGATGACCTTGTGGAATTGCTAACGAAGTAAAGAGAAATTCTGAGCGAAACCACTTTTGATATGAAGTGTATTGGAACGTAGGATTGAACACATGCTGGATGGAGAGCTAATCGAGTACGGTAAAATAGCGAAGGTTGACTTGGTCGACTTCTTGATACAGCTCCTGCGAGGTCCCAGGAGTTTTTATGACTATTTCCCTACCGATAAGACCTCTAGACGCCAAGCAGCAGCAGCATTCCAATTAGTTTTAGGTATCAGTTAGTTTTCCATTTGTCGCGTGTGAAGTTGAAGTTTGTTGTTATTCTTATTTAACGGGAGATGCTCTTTACTTTTGAAGGCATGGTAGAGGCGGGGCTTATCCTCATCTTCCAAGAGGATGTGATTAAGAAAACGCCTATTATCATCAGTCTTGAAGACCGCCCGGAATTCAACCCAGTCCTGTCACTGCTTCACAGAGTTGCAAATTTCGCGTGAAGCTTTGAGTACACAACTGCTCTGTTTGGCTGCTGTATTTCCAGTTTTGTAATTCAGCCATTTTTTAAAATTATAGTTATAGCATTTTCGATGCCATTTTGCAAGGAGAAAAATAGTATTTAATTTTTACCTGATCTCAATGTGTGATTGACCGTTGTACGGTTTTTAGCTGTGAATTTAGCCAATTTTGTCAAGAATCAATTATTCCCGTTCTTATCATTTGAACGATTTTTGAAGCATTATCTGTATGAAAGTGCAGATAAGTTATGCATATGGTCCAATGCTGTAGATTTACAGTACAAACTGTTCTTGCAAGTAATTTCCCTCTGGTAGCTAAACTTTACTGCACATCTATAAGCGTCACTTTGGTGCAACCTCCTCAATACTGTCTTGCATTAAGTTTTGCTACCACAAGTTCTTCCTATGTAGAGTGACGTAGCTTATTACTCAATTTCTACAGAAATACTTTTAAGTTTCATTTGAAAAACTGTGTTCAAAGAATTAGAAATTGTACCCAATTTTTACATAATTTACGCTTCCACGTTTAGTACACTATAAACACATTCAAGCAGGTAATGCTTTCCGTGACGTCAACGCAGTTGCTACAGCAATAGTAGATACCAAAGTCTGACTTCCACGTCAACGCGTAGTCAACTCGGCTTGGATTGAACTTCTGCGATCCATCGGCTTCTGCCCCTCCGCTAACTCTTTCCTCCTAGCGGCGTCAGGGTCAAACAAGTCCTCAATTTCTTCCAGAGTTTTGCCTTTAGTTTCCGGTAAGCAAAAATACACGAAAACGACCGAAATAGCTGCCCAACATGCGTAAAACCAAAATGCACCGTACATGTAAAAGCTCGCGCTAATGTCCGAAAAAGTTAATACAGATAAAAAGGAGCTCAATTCAAAAAAGCACGAAGTAATCGGACATAATATATGCCTATATCTTAGGGGAAATATTTCTCCCATGACAACGAAAGGGATTGTACCAAAACCTGTCGCGAATCCAATGGTAAAAACGACCAAGGATGCTATAGGTAGCCAGCCTAATGACGTTTCAGCCGCTTGACTTCCCCATAACTCTTTCATGTAGAAGAACGTACCCATTGCGAACAAAGAAACTGACATGATGAAGCCTGATATGAGCAGTAATATGCGACGACCGGTGATGTCGACCATGTACGACGAGACGAAGCAGCAAAACGCGTTCACAGCTCCAGTGATAATGGTAGCCATGTGTTTGTCCATTGTGCTAACCGACAGGGCGAAAATCCTCACCGTGTAGATGCCAATGACACTGATGGCTGTAAACTGCTGCAAGAACATTAATGCCAAAGAAATAAACAATGGTTTCAGTACTGGACCCCGGAAGAAATCGCCCAACTTGACACTGGCTTGGAGGCTTATGGTCTTTTCGACATTTTCTCGCATGCGTTGTAGTTCGTCTTCAACGTTTGTGTGCCTAACCATTGAGCAAATTCAATTAATTTAAAATTATTTATTTCTTATTTTAAAAAAAAATTTTTCTTAATTAATTTTCCTTCTTGTTTTATAAATATTATTATTAAATAAATCCTTTTAGCTACTCCTGTCTTATAAATTCTTTTTCAGTTTCTGTGTAATTGTATTATGTATTTTACCCGCCACGATAGAATTCCAAGGCCCTTTTGGCTTCCTCATCCTTGAGCTGCGTTAAGAGCCATACGGGAGATTCCGGTAAGCACGTCATAGACACGGCAAAGAGTACCGGAAATACAATTAGAATAAACGAAAAGATGTGCCACGGTTGAAAAGCTCCGACGATGAACGAAATAAGAATCCCAAGCGCTAAACTGGCTGATGGAACTGAGCCCAAGACTCCACGGATGTTGGGCGATGCAATCTCGGTAACCTGAATGGATTACAAGCCAAATTAATTTGTGGGAAATTAGTAGGCTAGTTATTGTACGGTACATAAACTTGAGCAGCAGGGGCTACCATGCCTTCCATCAAACCTCCTAAGACGCGTCCTGCATAGATCATAGCCTTGTTTTGGGCGAAACTGATAAGCAGGAAACCTAAAATCCATGGAATGGCCATAGCAACCATCGTCCACTTGCGACCGAAACTCTTCAAAGGCCATGCCACTAGTAATGCGCCAGGAATCGCGCATAGCAACGGAGTTGAGGCTTAATAAATATTATAAAAAAATTAATAGCACAAGTTGCAGAATTAACTTTGGTTATTTTTTAGTTGGTAGATAATTTCAACTTTCTCTTTTTAACCTATTTTAGGCACTTCGTAAAACGCGAAACATCGAAAGTCTGACAAAAATAATGAGCCGATCCAACGACAGTTTTTCAAACGAACCAATAGGAAAGCCGAAAGGTGGTACGGGGCGTGACTAGCCTTATTTACACTTGTGGAAAAGGTTGAAAGGAAGTTCCATAGCAAATGCGCCTTTTTAACACGGTACACATAAATGCCACTCATGCATGACTGGCAGCTTGCTTTAGAAAGTAACTCTGAATCACTGACAATATTATTTTACAAAGTAACGCACTTAAATTTTTGTATTACGTAGTATCAACCTGTCACGGAAACCCCAGCTTAATTGTTGGAGCTTACGGTATGCTTTTTTGTAGGTTTCCATGAATCCGGCATAGAAATGTAACTCAGAAATGGACAGAATTTAGTGTAGATTACAATTATAAATATTCTTTTCATTGCCTTTAAGCAGTGCTAATGCTATCTGTATCGAAATAATGCAGTCTCACAGATCGTAAACAGAACTAACGAACGATTATTTATTTATTTATTATCATTTTTTTTTTCTTTTCTTTGCAAAATTTTAATTCTAATGTAACGAACATGATCGTTTTTGAGTAGACTTTTTAATGCTTAAGAACTCTTTAAGTGCCCAGTATAAACTCAACGTAAGACATGTGAAGATAGTACGAACCAATCCAAGCTTCGTCAATACGGGGATCGATATCCAGTAGAGCGCCCGATTCAAACAATGAAGGTAATCCGGGCGACGTCCATCCTCTGACGGCTCCGAACGTCAAGTAACCGAGCGAGGCACAAAGGGCACCTACGATCTGTAATGACATACAAAATCACGTAAGAGTGTAACAACAAAAGTTTCACTGTGCACTTGTTAAAAGCACTGATTGTACCTGTGGTAATACTTTTCTAGGGTTTTGGAATAACCCCATTCTCTTCGACCAAACGTGACACGACTCACTTGGAGAACTCCACTAACCATTATGCGTAGCTCACGTAGCCTTTTAACCACCATACCTTTACACTCAAGATGTGGAAGAAAGTTTTGTCTCGATTAAACATTCGACCTGGTATTTCAACGCCTAAGTAGTACTCTTCTAACAAGCGTATGACGTGTTTGAACTTACAGGACATTTTGTTGACTATCTGGCTTTACGTAAAGGGAGTAGGCCTTGCAATTAGCAATATTTTTACGTCCCTGTCGAATATGACGAAGTCGAGCCTCCGTAAACATGGACGGATCTCATTGTTTACCAAGCATTTGCCTACATTTAAACCCAGGAGTGAAACGTTACCTACGCCGTAGGGCATGACACCTGGCACTCCAATCAGCAAGTTTTCAGTCGAATGTCCCGCGACCCAAAATTTTCCGAAATCTAGCAAGGTGAGGAAGAAAAAAATTTCGTGGTTTGGATATAGTAAACTGCTGAAACTGCATGTGTAAATAAACAAATGTAATTGAAAAACTTATATACTATCAAAACGATGTAGAACTAAGTACTAATTTAAGAAACATACTAAAACGTAAACTGAAAAAATAAAATAGAAAAAAATAAATAGATTTTTTTAAGAAAATTAAGCTTCTGAAGTTGCATTAGGATTACAGAATATCAATTCAACATCAAGTACTGTTCGTGAATATGAGTTGGTTTTATTAAAGTAGTCTTAACTCGCTTTGAAAAAAGTAATTACTTAGCTTGAATTACGTCAGATTTTTTCCTTTCCTCACTTTTAGGGCGCTTTTATTTGTTTATTGTACCTTTTTTGTTCTTTGTTTTGTCTCTTTCTTTTACAGTGAAAGTTCCCCAACCTACATCCGAAAACAAATAGAAGTTAAAAAAGCCTTCAATGCAGAGTCATCATTACGTGAGTTTTGCTACTTCGACGATAAAAAGGTCTTCGCAGTACTATAGAAGCAGACAAGCGGGTCTGTCACGATGGTCCTTCGTTCGATTGAAAATTCGCTGGAAATATTCACGGAACTGACGTAACAACATAAAGAACGTTTGATAAAAAGACGGGTAATTTACGGCCGTAGAATCACGTTCTCAGCATCGGTGGAACGGGAAATTCCTTACGAATTCCCTTGGGGTATGTCCCTTGTTTTTGCCATCTAGGTACTTTCGTCCCTACAACGATACGCTTCTTGAGTATGCCTAAAAACAAAACCAAAAAAGCCAAAAAAAAAATAATAATAATAATTTCCGTACGTCGGATAGAGCCACCTAATTAGGTTAGTTCGTTCTGGTCAGAAAGGTTATCTTAAGTACAAGATAGAGTTACTTCTTCTGAAAGATCCATTTTATGTGCGGAATTACCCACGTCGAAGCAAATAAGCGTTGTCTACCGATAGGCACGCTCTGGGAAACTGTTGCTATGTAACAGGGTTTTTCGCAATGAAAGAATTTCAAAACGCTGCCGATGTCCAGGTTATAAGCACTTCCGAATGTAAAAGCTCTGCAGTTCCATTTACGGATTCCACAGTGATTTGTCACACGTGGAAATGAACGTAAAACGTACCGCTTATTGTTTCTGTTACTTATTTGTGTTGGTAACTCGAGCTTGCGCCGGAAACAATGAAACGAAGTAAGAAAGGGACTTTTTAGCTTTTATTTTTCATTTTGTTTTTACAAATAAAATTTGTTTTTGCGAAATTTTCAGAGGGTTTTTGTTAACCGGTCCTAAACAGCTTCTCCGTGGAACTGATGAACGATTTTGTCTAAATATACAAGGAGTCCATAGCGCCGGTTATTTGAATCTTGAACTTCAGAGTGGGGATGAAAAGTTTGGATCGCCATTACGGCAACGCATTGATCCAGGTTGGTATTAAAAGTCGTAGTTTTAATTTAAATAGGGCTCTAAGTTGCCAATATAGAAGCCAGCTATGGATTTTCGTTTATATTTATAGGTTGCCAATTATCACTATATTCAAACGTGTGGCAACTTCGATCTTGAGCTATAAGTTATAAATTACGGTAGCTTTCTAACATAATATCATGGAGAAGAAATCACACGAAAATAATAATCGTGCAATGTGGTAAATTCGTTTGGATAAACCTTAAGTCTGAAAATACATCGAGCAAATATGGATGTTTTTGTATTCATATTGATGTTTTGTTATAGAAAAAGATGACTACGGAGGCTGCATTCCGCTCGTTTTATCGGTTCCTGATGGAGACACAGGCTCATTCCAACTGAAGCTGAAAGTAGACTGGGATGTTCCGCAGACGGATTTGGTGATCGATTCAAGCACAGAAATTAGTATCAGTTACTTAAGACGGTACTTGCAGCTAGTGCAAACTGATAAAGCTTGGTACACCCCGGGCCAATTGGTTCGCTTTCGTACCTTGACTTTGAATCACCTGTTGCAGCCCGTTAAAACCTTTGTAATTTTAAAGTGCTTTGCTTTTAGAAGATTCATTTTAATATGTTCTTTTCACTGAACTTTGTCAGCTTAACCGAATCTGGATCGTGGACCCGAGCAATACCGTCATTGCTGAATGGAAAAACGTATCTTCCGAACAGCAGAATGGCTTACTTCAACTAGAATTGCAATTGTCAGCGGAACCGGTTCAGGTAAGCTTTTCATTTTATCAATTATTTCTATTTTTTATTGTAAATAATTTTAATATTTGAATTCTTACTTTTAATTTAATTACTTTTACTTTTTGTATTTTTCTACCGTAGAGATACGGGCTTCAAAAATGCTTAAATAAATATTTATATTTTGAATTTGCTATAAACAGGGTGTCTGGATAATCAACGTGGATAACAACGTGTTCACGGAGACGAAAGAATTCGAAGTGAAGGAATATGTACTTCCACGCTTTGAAGTGACCGTAAACGGTCCGCAGTCAATTTCGATGCATGCTGAAACACTCGACTTCGGCGTCTGTGCTAAGTAATTTTTCGTTAATTGCTACACAATTGCAGAATTAGTACTATTAAACTTAAATTTCGAAATTAATATATAACGCAGGTATACGTTCGGACAACCTGTTCTGGGTGACGTTGAAGTGGTCGTTAAGTTACATCGACGTCGCTATTGGTTTAGAGGTTACGTCCCTAACGATGAACCCGACGCAGAACCGTTTAATATTATCGGCAAAATAGACAAAAACACTGGTTGCCACCAAGTGTCTTTCCCGTTGGAGCGTTTGAATATGAGTTCGGACAACCCCAGTCGCTACAACATCGAGGCGAGTTTGTAACTTTTTACCATGTATATTTATTTATATTTTTTATTTATTTATATGTATTATTTATTTATATTTTTTATTTACTTGTATTTTATGTTTATTTATTTATATTTTTTGTCCAGCTAAAGAGCATCGATTTTACTTGAAAGAGTTCTCACTTGTTTTCATTGTAACCAACAGATTACGGGTCATGTGAGCGAAAGAGGAACACAAGTGAAACGCAATAGCACCCTTACAGTTTCTGTGCGATCTCAAGTTACACGATACGCCACGATTAACTTACACCAACACAGTCCCAAGACATTTCAACTTGGAATGCCATACATTGGCCAAGTACATTATTTAAGACTAAATATCGTTTTAAAATTAGCGTCCTGAATCTAAAACAGAACCTATTTTTGGTCTTCAAAAACCATTTAAGTCTTCAGAGTCCATAACAATTCTTTAATCTAAATAAAAAATAAAATAAAAGATAAACAATAAAATAAATAATAAAGATAAATAACAAAATCGTACCTCATAAAAGAATCATAATAAGCAACGCATTTTTTATGTGAATTACCTAGTGTTGTTCTAGGGTGTGTTGAGTGAGAATCCTGGTAATCACCCGATTCCTAACGCGAGAGTACGCGTTTGTGTAAAAGAAGGCTTTAAAAATGGAAATAGTTCGTCGTGGGACAAAATTGAAAATTCCGAAAAAGAAATATGTACCACCGTGACTGCGAACCACAAAGGCCATTTCGTTTACTCATTGTTGCCGAAAAATGAAGACGTCGTGCGCTTGTCAATCGAAGTAAATTGTTATGCTACTTGTGTTCTTTTTATTTATTTGTTTTTTCTTTTAATTTTTGGCTTTAACGGACTAGTGATGTGGAAAAGGATAAATTGTATTAAACTTACCAAAGAAACGTTCATATTTTGAAATTTTCATTGAGTATTAATTTATTTTTTAATGTGCTGTTCTTGTTTTTTTGTATTAATTTATTTTTTTATTATATTTTTTCATTAATTTTATCTTTCAACTACAGGCTAAATATGAGAACGAGCTTACAAATTCGTCGGGAAGTGGGAGCTGGGTAGTGAAGCCCTCGTATTCTCCATCGAACAGCTTTGCCATGATTCCAAGCGTACTAAACCAGCCTTTGGCTTGTAACAGCAAGACAGCCATCCGTATTTGCCTTAACAACGTTGAAGCGAACCAGAAACTGCGTTTGCATTACTTCCTCATTGCTAGGGGAGATATCCTAGCGCATGGCGTCACGAAAGAAGACCAAGTACGCACCGTTGCGCTTGACTTGCCAGGAGTGCTGGGCGATATAAAGTAACTATCTATTTTTTAATATTTCTTAACCGATAAAGTGAACCAAAAATACGCCAAAATAAATTAATAGAGCATAATTAGTGCTTTTGCATTGATTTTGTTATTAATATTATTATTATTATTATTAGTAGTAGTAGTAGTAAGTAGTAGTAGTAGTAGTAGTAGTAGTAGTAGTAGTATTACTATTATTATTATTATTATTACTATTATTATTTTTTTTTTTTTTTTTTTTTAATTCAACAGGTCACAGGTTGAAATATCATCGCTGGACATAGATATCGACATTCTACCTTCCTTTTACCCCGAAGTGTCACTACTGGTCTACTATACTCGCGAAGACGGCGAAGTAGTGACAGCACAAACAGGGCTGAAGGTTGCGTCATGTTTCCCAAACCCAGTAACGCTGCAATGGGACGCTGATTCAAGTTTTCCCGGATCAGTCGCAGCATTAAACCTGCGTGCAAGCCCTGGCTCGCTTTGTGGCTTAAGCGTTGTCGACAAAAGTGTAACTCTCACGAAACCAGAATGGCAGTTAAATGAAGAGACCATTCTCGGACAACTGGGTTCGTTTAACATCGACTCTTACGTTTATCCGAGTCAAGAAATTCCAGATTACCAGTACTGCGAATCAAGTATGAGCTTAAAAATGTCTTTTAACTTAATATTTGTATATCAGCGCATCATTTCTTGCCACAGAGTTTCCTTCTACGAGCGAGCTGCCCAGCCCCCGCGGATATTGGAATTACATTTCCTACTATGCCGATGCCATTGGGGCTTTTGATGTAAATTTTGTTTTTTAATTATTTTTCAATTATTTTATTGCGAGTTTATATAGTTTATTTTACGTTTCACTGTAACATTTCATGCAATTTCTTCGTAATTTTATACTTCCATATTTTCGTTCTTCTTTTCGCTTTTCGTCTTTTGCGTTTCGTCCTTTCGCGAGCTAATAGAGAAATTGTAACAACAGGAGGCGGGACTGTTGGTAATGTCGAACTGGAATATGCAATCACGACCTTGTAAGAAATACTTTCGAGAGTTTATTCCAGTGATGCTAATGAGGCCTATGGCCCCACTGGGTACGTCAAACACTGAAAAATATGAATGAAAATTAACCACACGAATGTATTGCTCGTATAATATAACCGCAGCATCAGAGTCCGACTCGAGTCAGGACGGATTACGCGGGGCGGACGGAGTCGTGATGAAAAAGGTCGGCGTCGCACCTCCCCAAGCTCCTACAGTGGATCTAAGGGCGTATTTTCCCGAAACATGGCTATGGGACTTGCATTTAACTGAGTACATTAAATTGGTCTAAAAATTGCTTCGGATTTGCATTCTCATAAGTATGTTTACAACGTTATAACCTATAACGGTTGATTTATTACTAGTTCGAACGGCGAAGTCAAAGTCGAGAAAGAATTGCCCCATACTATAACTTCCTGGGTGGGACGAGCCATATGCGTATCGGATCAAACAGGATTTGGAATCTCACCCGAGGCAACAATTGCAACATTCCAAGCGTTCTTTCTCGAGCTCCATTTACCCTATTCGATTAAACGAGGGGAAAAATTGACGTTGAAAGTGTCTGTATACAATTATCTAGCATCGACTCTACCGGTACAAACACCCTTTCCTTGATTTTGTTCTCTCTTGACATAACTTCATGAATTTAATCATTTTTTGTTACTTTTCATTGCTTTTGATAATATTTTAATCCTTAGTTACTTTGTTTTACCTTGTTAGTCTTAATTCGAATTTATTTATGATTAAAATAAACAAACATTTTTTGTGAGTTTATTTATTATTTTTTTAATTCATTTGTTACAATTTATTTGTATTAATTTTGCGCCAACATTTAAGTTCGAATGATTTTCACCTATCAAAGCTTAAATCTCTTTCGTAATGAATTCAGAATATGCCATAAGTAATGCGCCATTTTTTATAGATCTCAGTGGCAATCGATGAAAGTGAAGAATTTGAGCTTCTTTCATCCTCCCGTGTTCAAAGTACTTGCGTTGACGCGAAAGATTCGACGATTATTGAGTTCGTGATCTGCCCTACAGCGCTAGGTCGCTTAAATGTGACAGTTCGCGGAGAAGTTGACCCTGCTTCCCTTCAGGGGTGTGGCACTGACGAATTGCCAATGGCCAGGTGCGAGCTTATTACACTGCTTTGGTCGTTTATTGAAGTTTTGGTGTCACTTTTTGCCGCAGGGATGCGCTAGTGAAGCCATTGCTAGTAATACCGGAAGGATTCCCGGTTGAAACTACATTCGCCCGATTGATTTGCCCGCATGGTAAATTATTTCGAAACTTTTGCAAAAAGCCTTCATATATTATTTGTCTGAATTTAAATTCTTGTTCTTATTTACTCGTTTATTTCATTTAATTTTGGCTTCTATTTTTTCTAGTAGATATTACGGACGACAAAACGCTGACGTGGGATCTCGCGTTGCCCGATAATGTTGTAAATGGATCAGCGAGAGCCTGGGTATCCGTTGTTGGCGATCTGATGGGTCCAGCTTTGGAAGTAATTCGCGTTAAAACCACTAGAAAGCCGTAACTAAGCTGTTATGTAGGGTTTAACTTCGTTGGTGAGGTTGCCTACCGGTTGCGGCGAACAGAACATGGTGACTTTCACGCCTTTGGTTTTCGTTAGCGAGTACTTGGAAGCGTCGCACCAGTTGGACGAAAAACTTGAGAAGAAAGTTATTTCCTACATGCAAAGTGGTACGTTAAGCTTACAGAACGTACCAGAACCCAACTAATGGAGTACAAATCGATTTTTCAAGGTTATCAACGCGAACTGACTTATAGACACGGTGATGGCTCGTATTCCGCGTTCGGTCCGCGTGATGCCTCCGGATCGCTGTGGTTAACGTCATTTGTGATCAAATCCTTCGCGGGAGCACGTAAATTCGTTTTTATCGATAACGAAAATCTGGAAGTTTCCATTAATTGGACGCTTAGCAAACAACTGGACAATGGCTGCTTTCCTGTCGTCGGAACCGTTTTTAGCAAAGAGCTCAAAGTTAGTTTTTTTAATTTAATTTTATTTATTTATTATAAAAATCTTTTTTGTGTTAAAAATCATTAAAAAATTGTGTGTTCATTTATTTATTTATTTTTTTTTAAGAGAAAATAAGGTCGAAAGGAATGAGAGATTTTTATTTAATTAACTAGGGTGGATTAGCTTCCGGTGAAGAAGAACTCGCTGGACTAACAGCTTTCACGGTTATTTCTCTATTGGAATCCAAATGGAATATTGATCGTTTAGTGATCGAAAATGCCATAAAATGCTTGAAGCGCCAGACACCAACGAATCTTTACACGGAAACTTTGATTACGTACGCCTTGGTGCTCAGTAACGACAAAGCAGCGCGAAGTTACCTGGATACACTCGTCTCGAAAGCCCAGTACAAAGATTCCAACATTTGGTGGGAAGAAACCGGTATGATCGAAGTTTCTCTATAAAAATAACTCCAATAAAGTAAATTAATGCCTAATAAAAGTTACTTACAAGTTGCAATAGGAGTATACAAAAAAAAGTAAAACGCAAATAAAATTACAAAATAATTTTTTAAAAATTAACTGAAATTTAATTGAGGTAAAAATACTAAAAAATCGCAATTTAATTATAGTAAAATAAAGCAAAGACTATTAAATATGTGTAGGACTTAGTGGTCCGAAAATTTAATGTCGAACGCATTTTAGGACAAGGAAGGTCTATAAGTGTGGAAACTACGTCTTACGCATTGTTGTCACTACTACAGTTCCAGACGAAGGACGATATGGCTAAAGCTAGCAGTATTGTCCGTTGGTTAACGAAACAACGTAACTCGAAAGGCGGTTTTCCATCCACGCAGGTTCGTTTATATTTGTAACTTATTTTATTTCCATGACTGATTTATTTTCTTTATAAATAGGATACAGTAATTGGTCTGCAAGCTTTAGCGGCGTACGCTACCATTGTTGGAACCACGGATATTGACCTGGACTTAAAAATAACTACAGACAAGCTGCTGGACACCATTTCTGTTAAAGAACAGGATAAATTGGTGCAAAAGCAAGTTCAAGTGCAGACTTTGCCTACGAAGTTACACCTCGAAGCGACTGGAACTGGTTGCGCTGTGGTGCAAACAACTATGCGTTACAACGTTCACACTACCGAGCAAAAGAAAGCCTTCGGTCTGAGTATTAAGTCAGAGCCAGTTGGTGACGAATCGGTCTGTTCAGCGCAGCAAATCGAAATTTGCGTCAAGTACCTACTTTCCGGCTCGTCCAACATGGCGATTTTGGAACTGGATATGATTTCTGGCTACTCGGTGGAAAAGACAGGATTCCAGAGGCTACCGACATCAAACTCTTGTAAGATAATAAACAAGCAATACTTTGTTTAATGTATTTTAAGGAAAAAGTCAGCAAAATGTACAATTAAGGGAAGTATTCAACAAAAGGAATTTGAATTTTAGTTGTTAAGAGAGCCGAAGAGAAAGATAACCGAGCCGTGTTGTATTTCGATGGCATTGACCAAAGCGGAGTTTGTGCCAATATCTCTGTTTGGCCAGCTTATAAAGTCAACGACGCTTTACCAGCGAATATTAAAATTAGCGATTATTACGAGCAAGAAAAACACGTTAGTGAGGTAAATATGAATGAAATGAAGTTATATAATGTCTTAACATATGTTCTTCGTTTTATTGCGAGGAGTATTCGAATCAATTACATCGGACATTTTACCCTTTAAAAAAAAAATAAAAAAATATATATATAGCTCGCTAATGACGTTTTTCTATAGTCGTACCTCCTTCCCAGTGGATGTGCCTTATTTTCTCCTCCCGAAACGGACAACGAGATCTAACGCGTCACACTTATCAGTTTTCAGCTAAAGGATACATAAATAACAAATGCAGGATATATTTTAAAAAGTATATTTTATCTTTGTTATTTCTAGATCTTTGTTTTTAATAAGGTTTGATTAAAAAGAATAGTTGACGAATTGGCCTGTTCACATTAAACTATAAAATATTCACGTTACTTTTCGTCGTTTGTATAGAAGAATAAACCTTGTTCAAATATTTGGCATTCAAATTTGAAACATGTGAGATCTAACTTGTGAGCCACATTAGCTGAAGAATTATATTAAGGAGAATAACTGAAGGATGCTTTGGAAATACGGAATGCTCACATTATATTCAAGCGTCTGTATAAACGAAAAAAATTAAACAATTAATTGATTTCGATTAACTACTTAATCTTTCCACGAAACGGACTTTTTCTTCTGAAACAACTATTAACTTCGAAGAAAAATGACAGACAGTTCTCGCGCAAACTTAAATATTATGAAATAATTTGAAAAACACCTTTGGAAATCAACAAATATGGCCTGGGCAGGACATAAATAATGCCCAAAATTGTATTGTAAGCATTGACTGTCGGGAACGAAACGCCCACGAGCAACGAAGCAACATTTCCCGTGAAAACCTCTAATAAATTTTCAACGAACTGTCAATATCTTGAGCGAACTTAATAGCTAGTAAGTGAACTTAATCGACACTAAACAAAAGACAATAAGCTTTCTTTGTAAAGGCGAACGACAAAAGGCTGTTTACTCAGAAAGTAAGTACAACGCCAAGAAGTCTTTGCGGAGAATTTTACCGTTAAAAGTTCTTTGGGTACCGTTGTCAGGAGCAGTCAACTTCTACCTGTACCAAGTATCAGAAGCAGAAATTTAGCTTCGTTCGTTAGATTCTGTACAATGGGAAAAACTGTGTGGAAAAACTTGGTACTTTTTCTTGCATTGTACCATGCAAGTTTTCAGGAGCTTAGCGCAGATGCGTCATATCAGAACTTGGCTGTAACATTGGGTTACAACGATATCCGACTGCTGGTTCCCGGAAATATACTTCGTCCGCGGTTGATACCCGAAGGTAACTTTTCCCTTTGAAAAATGGTGAAACACCCACTCCTAAAGTGTTAAATACTTTTATCAAGCTTTTTACTTTGTATTATTTAACTTATTTACGTTTTTACACGTACAACACTGCTACTGTAATTCACGTTTTCAGTTTTTTTCCTATAAATTTACGTGTATGTTACTCTACTGTATCTTTAGATTTGTAAGTGAATTCGAAACTTCTTACGTTCTATTTTCGTTAGTTTTCTTATTTAAGTTTAGCTGAATTAAATTACTTTTTCTTTATTTTTTTCATTTTTTTTTTCAAGGGAAATCTCTGCTAGCGGTCACCATGGACTGCGGCCGATCTTGCATAATGCAAGACACATGCTACGGGTACAATCTCTACGAAAACGAGACTTTCTTCGTGTGCGAGTTACTGTCTGACTATCTCCGGAGAAACAAAACACGCCTGTACCTAATTGAACATCCAAGATGTTCAGTGTGGGAGAAGATCGACGTTGGCAATGCTGCGTTAATTACTGAAACAACTTCTAATTTGAGCACAACCCCAAGGCCACACAGTAATACAGATATAATACCAAATATCTCGTCAATTACAACAAAAATCCTTGCGACTTCGCCGCCTGTTGAGGAGTTTCCAAGCATAATTTCACCGACTGTTCCAGAAACGACACCCATAATGTGTGCTGACGTTCACCCTGGATGCTTAGGAATTTTCCCAAATTGCTACAGCTGCATCAAGACTTGTATTGACTGGATGAATCGCAATGATTTGCTGGACCGTAAGATTCATACTGATCTCATATTATGTTCTATTTTCTGCATAATTTATGATTAAAAAATTATTCCATTATTTTTTTAAATTTTTTAAAGAAAAAAATAAATTTTTAAAAAACGCCAAAATGTCTCATGTCTATGTCAAATGTTTTTAGAATGTTTTTCTTTCTTCGTTTAGCAAAAGTTATTACACTTTGTTCACGCCTTAAAAGAGATTTGAAAAATTTCAAAGTATTTTTAAAAGCTTTAGTCGAATTACACAATTTTGTTACTTTGACACATCTTATCTACCGTTAACGCATTTCTGTAATTCTGATTTCAGCCACGGAAGTTTACTTGTGGCCGGACGGTGACGGCCCGGATTCAGGGCCTATTCTCACCAAATGTGCTTTGGATAAAACAAAATTGATTGATAGATTTATCAACTTGTATAATGCGTCCGAAAGGAGCTACATCATGCCCTTCTACGATATGAACCGTTTAGTTAAGCTGCAAGTCTACCCACGCATTGAATTTATTTTCGGCAGAAGATCGAATATTTCAGCAGACCCTGTATGGGATATTAGCCAGTACAGCAATGTCTTCATTGGTCCAGACGGAACGTTAGCTAATTTAACGTTTTCCAATATAAGTGGCAAATCCACTGTCGACATATTCAATTTGCAAGGCCAGCCCATGAAACCAACGCCTTTTGTTAACGTCGCCGACGACCGATACAATTGCGGATCTTTTTGGTTGCTTGACCCCACTAACGCCACCTACTGTCCTGGAGGTAAACTGGGTATGTTTGGCAGTGCAAAGAAAAATGGCACCCAGGTGACTAAAACCGGAATTCGTGTACCAACAAAACCCAATGATTTAACTTTTAGTGTACTAGTTATGCTCGCAAACTAACGTACTAATGTTATAAAAATAACTGAACAACTTTTTGTTATTGTGGAAAATTAAGCACGTGAATTTTTCGATTGGCATAACCTTAGCTAAGCGTGTGTGTTGAAAAGTTCGGCTTTGACTCTTCTCTCTTGAGTTATTGAACTGTTTAGCACAGCTATAACAGAGCGACTATAAAATAGTGTGTTCAATACAAAAACTAACTCATGACAGCTTGAATTGTTTATTACCCAGCTCCGGTAACACAATTGAAATTCATTGTTTCCTTCATATTTGCCCCACAAACTCTTATAATTGAAACTGCCGTATGATAGGCAGATGCTAATCAGAATAGGTTATTGGAGAAGAGTCTATTTTTCTTGTAGTTTTTTTTTTAAAGAAAATTGCACTTAGCATAGTCAATGGTCAAAAATACTTTTTAAGCAGTATTATAGCATTCTTTGTTTTTCTTCGGCCGAACTTCAAACAAAAGGAACAATGCCTGTTCAGGACTCGTAGTGCAACATAAATAACTCCCACATTCGACGAATTTTTCTTTCTCGCCTAAAATTCTTGGTATTTCTCTGGACTTATTGACCCGCCAGAAAAATGTCACTACCTAAGCTTATAACGCGCCAATTACGCGCAAGTTTCCCTGTGAAATAAATGCAAATTTCTTGGGTTTAGTTTCTTACTTCTCGTCCGGTACCAAGAAAGAGTAGACTATTGCTCTCCACGTGGGCTGTTACACCAGTCAAATGGAAGACCTTAACTTCATTCTTCTGAAACTCTTCGTTTTATTCAATCTGGAATTTTTGCATGAATGTAAAGTTTCAGGAAACATGGTTTCCACCTCCGGTAGCATCACATTGCAACTCTCATCGTACGCCGATACCCGGTTGGTCGTTCCGGGAAATTTATTCCCGCCACGTTTGATTGCAAAAGGTAGGCATGATCAATTTTAAGCTTTAACATTTATGCGTTGTTATATAGGTGTTTCTGCATTTGGGGCGCGCGTGGATTGCACGCGTTTTTGCGCAGATCAAGAAAGTTGCTATGCGTTCAACGTTTACGACAACCAAAGTTCTTACGTGTGCGAATTACTGTCAGACAATCTCTCCCGCAACAAGTCCGAACTAGAATTCCTAAGTCATCCAGGAAGTACTCTGTGGGAAAAGCGCAGTTCTCAAGCGACATCTGAACGGAATTCTGGATGGCCTACCACTGAAATTTCTGCCACGCTGAGTACTGTCGAGCTTGTTCCCAGTACCAAAGAGATACCAAATTGTGCAGATGTTCGACCAGGATGCTTAGGCATTTTTCCAGATTGTTACAACTGCCCCAAAACTTGCATAGATTGGTCCGCACGTGCTGACTTGAATTCAAGTAAGCAATTCAAATGGGGTATAGAAAAAAGTACCGGTGAGGTACATACTGAGCATTATTTTTAATTTGAAAGATAGTAATTTCGTTATGCTACGTATACAGTCTGTCATTTCATTGGCAGTTCAGGTTCGCTTTAACAGAAGTGGGAATTTCTATTGCAGCGTACGCTACATTGTGGCCGGATGGTGATGGGCCGGATTCGGTGCCCGTCAACGCCTCTTGTAACAGGAGGGACACTATTTTGATTGACAAGAAAGTCAACTTGACCACTGGTAAAATGGTGACAGATTTCGTTATGCCTTTTTCGGGTATGCACCGTCTGGTTAAATTGCAAGCTTATCCATACTTGACAATTACATTCACTACGGACTCTACCAACAAGACATATTCGTCAGGGGCTGACATAAGCAGATATACTAACGTTTACATTGGTCCAGACGGAACTTTGTCTAATTTAACTTACTCCCCTAAAATTGGAACCCAGGCAATAGACATCTTCAATTTGGGTGGTCAGCCCATGCGACTAACAAAATTCGTCAATGTCACTGATGACATTTACAATTGCGGTTCGTTCTGGTTGCTTGATCCCACTAACGCCACCTACTGCCCTGGTGGTAAAGTGGGCGCATTTGGCACTTTGAAAACCAACGGTACCCGAGTAATAGACACGGGCATACGCTTTCCGGGCAAACCTGACGCGCCCACGAACGAAGTGCGATTTCGTCTAACAGCAACCTGAATCCGCAATTTTAATATACTAACTCATGCTTACTACACAACACATTCTCGCGACTTATAACCATTGTGTAGCGATCTATAGCGTTCTATAACGTTCGTGTTTTGCACACACACATAGATTTTATAACTAAGATGCTTTTCTGTCTAGTGTATTGAAGATGTGTTGTCAGTTTTAGAAATAGTATAGTCAATACTTCAGTGATATCTGTATCAACATAGCAGCTCTAAATCGCCATTTCACCTCCTTAGGATATTCCATGTTAACCCTCGTTTTTATGTATCATAGATGTGAAGAAATGTATTTTATGATGTGCAACAAATCTGACTTTGTTTTAAATACAGAAATCTAGGAAATCATAAATGTAAGCGCTATAAAGCTTCATCTAGAATCATTCGATGGGCAGGGAACATTTTGGACGCTGATACCGATTTTTCCGCCGTTGAGTGTGAAAAGCTGGATTGGCCAATTTGGCAACTAAGTCATCCAGTTTCTAGTGAGTTATAGAAATTTGTAGAAATTTTAGCAAACTTGACAAAATTCGTGAGTTTTCTTTTTTCTTTCTAATAAGAAACAATAAATTAGACAAACGTAGCTAATTCCGTAACGGAAAGAAGTACTGCTATTTGGTGATATTTGCCTTTTGGAATAGTCGAATATTTTTCTACCTTCACGTTGTAACAAAACTTATAGAAAGGAAAAAAGCTAATAAATTTCGAACCACTTACAGTCACACACATATGTTCTTTTCATCACATTTTCCGACTGGCATGAAATAGTAATTGTCTGCAGAGAAAAAGTATAGCTTTGTAGTGGCAACTCCAGACGTATTTCTTGCCCGTTTTAAAAACAAACACGCGGCAGAGTACAGAGTTATGCTATGCGCTATTGTTTCCTTGTGAGGAAGTTTTGTATTATTTTCAATGGCTACAAAAGTAACGTTCGTCTAAAACTGAGAAACATGAGGAAATGTGAGAGCGAAAAGGT
>JAGQDJ010000409.1:0-26622 GCA_022885665.1 Triops longicaudatus
CCGGCTCTGAGTCAGACAGATTTGCTATAACAAAGGAAGAATGCAGTAGTATAGAAATAACACAACAATTACATACAGAAGTAAGAAATTGTATGTGTAAGATATTAACGTGACTCCGATTTTTCATTTCATTAAACCGTCGAAGAAAGTCATCAGATTTCGTGTTATTAGTGGTGTCACTTTCAAACGAGAGCAATACAAGGTTTGCTTTACGAGAATGGGTCATAGATGTACGAAAGGGAGTCAGAACACGAGATAAAGTACTGAAACTCGCCTCACATGTGTCAGTTGAAGCACCAAGTGTCAGTGCGGAAGCTGCACGACGATACACAGATGGAAATGCCTCTCGGTAAGAGTACAGTTCTTGCACTAACTGTCTTGCTCTCTACCAGTGAGGCAGACAGAAAGTTGTTATGCAACACCCCATAGTTGTTCTGTCAGTTGTTCTGTCAGTTGTTCTGTATACATTGTGCCTACTACTAGATTATATATGGTATATATGAATAAATATGATTCCTTATTTCATTTTCATATTGCAATAAAACCATTAATTCTTCTTCATATCCATTTTTTTTACTTGGGGGGGGCCAGACTTGCGTTTTGGGGGGCCGGGCCCTCTTGGGGGGGGGGGGGGGGGGGNCCCCCCCCCCCCGACGGTAAGGGCCTGGGCTAGGGTAAATAATTCTGGTGAGATTGGAGGGAGTGTTAAGAACCGAATGTTACTTTTGGTAGCTAAGAGTGAACTCCGGTTAGTTACGGTTAGTCCGCCGAATCCAGCTCAGAGGGCGCAGTTTGGTTTGCATGAGCAAATTGACCGATTTGTCTAATCCAGCTATCTTCGTAAACTGAATATTGCCATCTTTCGGGTCCAAATGAGACTATGGTACTTATCCCTAACTTGTACTGCTTTCAAAGGTCTTACTCAAGAGAATAATTCCAGTTATTTTTCCCTCATCGCAGCAATCCTTTTGTCACCCTGAAACGGTGTGCAAAAAGTAACCAGATACAGCTTGCTCTTGGCATTCTCTTGCAATAGATGGCACAAGTAGCTCCTCGTAAATTAAATCGAAACCCTGTATACGCGGGATTCAAATACTGTACATATTATTCTCGTCAGGTGCCGGCAAGCTTTTCCCTTCACGGGCCATTAAAAGTCATGTGAGATGGCTGCGGGTCGGATCTAGACGTGTAAAGTGAAGGCGGGCCGGATTAACTAATTGAAATACTTAATCGGGTATCACTTAAGGAAAAAATATAACCGAATTGTTTACAAATAATCCCTTTTTTAACTAACGTTACAGTTGGCTTGTAAAGAAATGAGACTTTGGATGCTCTTTGCAACCCAAATTCGCTATTTTACATAAAACGTAATTCTCTGTCCGAACACCGCGGGTCGGACAAAATGGCTACACGGGCTGGTTCCAGCACTCGGACCGTAGGTTGCCGACCACCGATTTTCGCAGTACATGCTCAATGGAGCGTATTCCTTCTTAAAGATACTTGACGAATTATTACGTTAAAAATAAATGCAATAATTTTCTTCCACAATCTAATGAATTGTATTGTCTTCAAGGAAAATTACTATTTGTTGGCGAGCCAGAAGTTTATATAAATCAAAAGTTCGAAACCAAAAGTCTAACATATATTTCAAAATCTAATTATGTTTAACATATGGTAGAACGATAATGTAAATATCCAGAAGGCAGTACTTTAGGAGGGGTAGTGGGGGTTTCAACCCCACCCCCCCTCCCGATATGTTGTCTTTACAATGGAGAATATAGGAAAGCGCTCTAAATATAAAAAAATCTGCATACGGTAACTCCCCACCCCCCGTAACAAAATACTGGTTACGGTCCTGAATATGACGTTCCAAATTTCGGACTATTACTTTTTTCCTTTTTTGCACAAGAAGCCATGGAGTACACTCCCTTTTTATCATAAATAAATTTAAGTTTGCAAATTTAAATTAATTTTGCAAAATATAAGCCTGAAACACTGAAGTCTTCAAAGAAAAAAAATTTTTGATAACGATGGCATGCGCTGCTCATTTGGTGAGTTAAATCTGCTTAAACCATATTGCACAATGTAACTGAGCTTTCACACGACGTAATTTTCAAAGCATGCCTTCGTTAAATTACGCAAAGTTGTCAGTTTCTATGAGTATTTGATAAGTTTAGAATAAGTCGTGTATTGCCTTAAATTAAATCTCACGTAATTGACGCTTGATTTTTTCTTACCATTTTTCTAGTAGATGGCGTTGGTAGTTGGCAAAAGCTACATGGCCATTATCACAGTAAACACGATGCAATTTCAAAACATTTTCACGTTTCGTACATAGAATAAGTTACCCAATGCCAACGGCCATACCGCGCAGAATATACCCAGACTCGTCAAGTTATCCAAATGCCGTCTACTAGCCTAATGCCGTTATTCGACAGATCTCGGGGCAGAAGCTGTCATCAGTGGCGTCGTGCACTTCAAAAATTTGGAGGGGCCCGATTTTGCATTTCTTGTAAAAAGGTGTTACTTTTTTCAGGTTTACAAATTTTGAAAAAGGGTGATACCTTTTTTTTCAGGATGGCAAAAATTTTTTTGGGGGGGGCCCGGCCCCCCCCCCCCCGGCCTTTATGGCACGACGCCTCTGGCTGTCATCGCAGGTAAAACTTTTTTGCTATGCTCTAGATGTTGTGAAAGTACAATGTTCAAGAAATGCCGTCTATTCTTATTTGTATACTAGCCATGTGCAGTCAAATTTTTTTAACTTGCGCCTTAGATCCAGGGGGTTAGTTTTGAAAGCTTCTAATTTGTAAATAACAATTTAGTTGACCCATATCTTCACCAATTTCACTGTTTATTTTCCCAAAGAACCATTTGCACTGAAATTCGCGCAGCAAACCTGCCACTGTGAATTAATAGATAATTCTAAAATCTTACAAGCCTCGGACTTAACGGCGTCTACAAAAGATGTGCTAAAAGACGCGTACCCATAATAGATGAGTTAGAGGTTAAGAAGTCGCTAGTGTTGCGCCGTGCGTCTGAGAATGAGTGAACAGGTAGTAAATTTAACTAAAATTCCACAAAGCTGCTTTGAAGGCTGGCATTTGTTTGCTATACTGAATAAACAGTATATATGTGTTCATATACAATCTACAAGCCTTTTTTTCCCTTTAATATACATGATTTGTAGGGTGGATGGCTTTTGGGCAGGCATTTTTCAAATAAACGTTTTTGACTTCTTGCAGAATATATTCGAACATAAAATATTTACGGAAACCAAATCGTATTAAGTTACGGATTATAATAAAACGATTAACGTAAAAGATTGTGGTAGCATTTTTATGGATAAATCTCGAGCCACGTATTTGTGACACGCTTGTAAGCTTAAGTAGACGGCAACTGGACATCTTACTTTATTTCTGAAAAACGTTCCTGTTCAATGCTCTTTGAATGTTAAAACTAACAAGTTTAGTGATATGTGATAAAAACTGCCTAAGCATCCATGAGCTCTTCCCAGTTTTAAACACATTTTGACTAATCTGCTCACCAGCTTTTGCGCGGGTCGTTCAATTATCCAACGACGTTAATTGGAATGCTGAACTCCTCCCCTATCTAACTCTCCTGCGAGCTCGCTGTCTCGTCATTGGCACTGCTGTGGTATGGGGAGGCTGTGCTCCCTACCACTGAGGAAGCAAATGGGATGAAGAGTCCCCCCTAAAGAACCATACATTACACTACGATCCCTTCTCGTACTACTGCACCGAAACAAGGGTGTCGTACGCTGGAAAAACCTTACCAAACCCCCCTCCAAAGCTACGAAAGGCAAACCATACTCTATGCTTTAACTCAGTCGCCCAGTGCTCGGATAAGCGTTCGGTTCACCTCAACTTTCTTCCAGTATTCCTTATTTTTTCTACTATCCCAATGGTATCAATGGAAACAAGCTCAATGGTCAGCAATCGTAAAATCAGCGTGAGTGCTTACGAAGCGTACAGTTCCCCGACGCTCCAAGTGTGTTTCATAATGTTGCAACTTTTGAGTCCCAGTTCCGCCACTTGGTGGTAAGTTAAACCGTTCCTCTACTACTTGCAGTTACCATAAGCTTTCGAGAACACGCGTTCGCATCCAACCAAACGTGAATGCAAAGTAGATGCAGAAACCAGCACCAAAAGCGTTTTAACGTGGAAAAACTGTATTTTCTCAGTTTGTTTTAGATTGTAATTCCTAAACTTGGTTGCAGACACTTAACATGAAACGTCCATCACCATGTTGAGAGGAGTTGTAAAACCTTGGGCGGGAAAACGTTTTCTCTTTCTCTCTGTATGAGTATGGCAAATCTCTGTCAGCCACAAACCATTAAGGAGTTAATTAGGGTGTTGAGGGTCTTTTCTCCTTCTGGTAAGCCTGCTTTTTGCACCCTTGTCCACCCTACAATGGGTAATAGTGCTTCCCTGAAAAGTAACGTGGCCAGAACCTTCGTATAATTTCGTCATTAAGCACGTTGGCAGTGAGACGGTGGGTCCAGAGAAAGTAATATTAATACTGTCCCCATGAAAACAACTGTCAAGTATGATAAGAACGCAAACCGAAGCAGTGCCAACCCCAAAATGGGTCTAACCCCCCGTTAAATGAAGGAAAAGGGTCTTTCTAGGGGTCAAATATGGTGTCTACGAATATATAGTAGGGATTCGGACCACAAATTGTCACTGCGGAGGACATTGATGACAAGGGGAAAACGAGAACTTACGGGCTTACCACTCCTATCGTCCATTACAACCAGGGTTCTGTTTTCCTCCCTCTCCTCAAGAAATATTTCTGCTACTAAGGTCCCTTTTTACTTTCCGTATGTATATCCTCGAAAAAGACACCCTGAACTCGTTCTTCCAGTCACTGCAAGCATTGAACCCCTCAAGAAGGATATTTCCAGCGCCACAAGGTTAAGTTTACAAACAAGAAGGAGAACGCTTTACGAAACATCCAAACATGTCTCCTTACTAATTACAATGTTTAGACAACTACTTAATCGGTCTACAAGCCGCTCGTTTGTGTCGCTAGTGAAAACATGAAACGATTGAATTCTTACAAATGCTACCCTCATACTGCACTAATGGTTTCGGCTAGGAGTCTCCATCTAATTCATTGCAGTGATTAGACGGTTATGCTACCAGTGTAGCTGTAAGAACACGTACATATCGCGTCCCTCCATTTTCTAACCTTGTGCAGATCTTGAGGAAACTGGGGTCAGTTTTAACATTTCGCATATTCAGTAAAAGAGTTTGTTTACCAATAAACTCTGAAACCATTATACGTATCCCGGCTTTCCTTTGACCCATTATTTGCTCGAAAAAAAGATACTAGGAGTTGATAAACCGAATTACTAATGTCGATTGACGTATGATATTTATGTGATACATTTTTAGCAAATAGCTGAAACTTTGCTGATGTAATCTCAGTCCTTATTTGACCCAGTTTTAACTTCACTTTCCCGAAAGCACGTTATGTTTCATTTTACTGTGCATAATTTGGTTCTGTTACATTAGTGTTGCAGCATCTGACCCGTTTTTGTCTCATGTAAGTTTACTTCGACGAATTCGTGTAAAATTCGCGTATTTTGTGTCTTCTACCTAACTTATTTTCTTTACTTCGAAACACTTTATACATGACGATGAAAACTTAAAACCATCTATTTCATAAGAAACATCAAAGTTTGATTTATTTAATTTTTCATTTAGTCGTTACTCTTTCAATAAAAACATTTTTAGTGGGTAGTAAGTACAACGCTGCAGGCTACAAATGTGATTTCTTTACAATCACAAGGAGTTTACTGTTGAAAAGTTATTATTTTTGTTACAACAGCCCCACGTCACAACTGAACATAATCAAGTGCTTCTCAAACTTTTCGCATCACTACCCAAAAAAAATCGGACGATGGACTGTCTCGTCCAGTATAAGTTTGTTTAACGAACTAGGAAGAAGCCGAGTAGTATTTTGTAGCCACTGGGTTCGTTATAACGAGATTGTACGCTACTTCTAAATAAGTAAGTAAACGTTAAAGTAGATCAATGTTCGGTCAGAATGTTTTACGTGCAAAAAGAGGGCTTTCGTACAGTAAAGCCTCTTTACAACGAACACCTTCAGAACTGAAGAACGGTTTCGGTGTTTCCGAAGCTCGTTATTTGAATACGCGTTTCTGTATACCCATGAAAAACTGTCTGCTTAAGTGACATTTCGTTAGAAAACGGTTCATTACGAAGAAAATCTTCTGTATTTTAATCTTAAAAACATTTTAATTTTTCAAGGCTTGCATAACGCGTAGAGCCAGACCGCGCACGTAATATTTCAAACAAAAAGTATTTCAAAAGATAGGGTTTAACGCGCACTTGTCGAGGCATACGGCGTAAGTCCGAAAAGTTGGAAGAAATCGCTCGGAAAGATGGAAATAGAACGCTTACATGGTGTTTTACTAAAAATGTTTCTTAGTCCTTTAATCAAGCGTATTAATATTCAAGGATTACTGCTCATAATAACACATTTTAAACTTGTAAGTCAGTTTCTGTCGTTTTGTTTCTGCTACCAAACTATCGCTTAGCAAGAGTTTTTTTTTCATCTAGTGAAAGTAAATTTCAGTTTTCTAGATTCAGAATATTTTTAATGTATATATTTCAACTTCAACATATCACTTACTACAGAAACACTACTGTAACGAAGTTCTAAGTCATTTACCCTGGCTTTGGCTCAATCATTCTAGAAATCCGCTCAGCTTTTAATTATAAATAAATAAAAAAAACTCGTAATATTAAATATTCTAACGCTGTGCAGCATTAGGTATTGCGGTCCTCTCCATGAACTACTACGTAGATAAAATAAGTAATGACTACAACCAATGCGACATAATTCTTTCATAAATACATAATTATTGTTATCTACGAATGTTAACCTTGTGCAGCACTAGGGGATTTCGTGATCATGTGCCACCCAAGACGGATTTGCGCGTGAAAATGTCCGAAGTTGTGTATTCCCAAACAAGTCAAAAACTTGCTCGTTTGGGAGGTTACGGTGCCCTATTCGACGGAAATTTGTCAGAAAAAGGGAAAAAAAAAGGAAGGGCAAAGAGGAGGGCATCGTGGCGTATAGTGAGTCAGAGTAAAGAGGGCTATAGAACCCACCATAAATTCTCACCGAATGGCCTATTAGAGTCCACCTGGTGGGGGTGGATATGCATTTATTGCCCCCCTGAAAAACGTTCAACCCTCGGCAAACTTACGAGTAATGACGGCACGCATAACCGGTTACAAGTTTTGGGGACAATTTTCGTGGTGTAACATCTCCTGACAAGCCAAAGAATAAAAAGAAAAGATTTCTTTTTCCATTGTCACAACCCTACGCTTGTCATAAAGCGAAAAAAAAATACGCACCGGATTGTTAGGATTGTGACATTCGTACAAAAAAGCCCAACATTAAACGCAGCTAAAGAAGGTTTTTGTACGGAAAATAAGCGAGAGTAATTTGCGTAAAACACAAATGTCCCCTCTGGCATAAACTTAACCAGCCGGGTTATGTGTTTTTCTTAGCTTTTCTTTCAGCAAAAGAGAAAACCAGAGCGCCCTTTTTAGGGAGGAAACCGAGAAATATGGTGAATGTGGGAGGGGTCAACAGTTAAAAGTTATTCATACCAAACGGGGCGATTGTAGTCATTCTTATTATTATAGTAAAGCGCAATAGCTCGTGTCTTTATAGTGAAAATGGCCGAGAAACCCCTAGACATAACCAAGTTTCGCGAACATACGCCTTAAAGCCCTTTTCGTACCATAAATTTGCCATTGTTAAAACCGTGACGTAAAGCGTTATTCTGCGTGCCCAGGGAAGTGTAACAAATTTCTAATCCTATTCGGCAAAAAGGAACGACGGATATTGCATAAAAGAGTGGGGGGAGACCAACTAATTTACACAAAAATGTCCATTTTGTCCTTTAAGGGAATTGCTGTTATTTTAAGCAGCGCGCGACATCTGTGGCGCGCTTTGTGATAAAAAGCTGACCGTTGCAAACTTCTGATGCTTAAATCTCATATTTTTAGGCTTTTTTTTTCAGCTCACTACTTAGCTCCTTGGTCACAAACCTTGCTACAATGCTTGAAGTACTGAAAAGCAGTAGAGATAGCGCAAAATGGTTACAAATTCTGTGAAAAACGAGTGTATTTGCGTGCACAAGGATGGAAAAACACAATGAAGCTTGCGAAGTTTCAAGCAAATCTTCGGATCAATTTATACCATAAAAAGGAAAACTTGGAATCTTGAGACATTAGAGATAACAAAGAGAACGAGGAGTAAGGTTTTTTTGAAGGGGGATACTTGACAGCTTATTAGGAGTGAAGAGGCTAAACGAACTCACGGGGGTTAACCAACCAAAGACTGTAAGAACCTGATGGTTACACAATACCTCGTTACAATAGGGTTTCAGGGCACAGGGAAAACATGTCCCAACAAAAAAACACGTGTCTAAGAATGATAGGGTCGAGAATGTATACTCCCTTAGAGACTGTTCACAAAAAAGGCCCCTTTTCCCTTCGGGGAAAGATTTTGAAGGGCTGTCAAATATTCATAGACGAACGACAGGCCCTTCATCGACCGTTTCATTATTATCTGGTACAATAAGACGGGATGAAATTAAAGCTCCTTACGTTAGGCTAATTATAGACGACAAGGAATGAGGGGGCGCGCTTTTGTGTCTCAGTTATACGGTCCAATTATTTTCCACAACGACGGTTACAGGGGATTATAGCCCAGGGCAGTTTTCAACCAATGGCATTCTTTTTGCTTTTTAACTTGAAAACGTTACTTATGTGTAACAAATGTCCAGTTCTGAATTTTAAGTCATTTTACTGTCAGCAATTTTTTTTTTGTTCTTTTCCTTGTTTGTTTTGCCCCACTTTCTCGTTTAAAAAGTTAAATCGAACAAGGTTAAATGATCTTGCATTGAATTGCAGGTTACTGGGTACACCCAGCGTCTACCAAAGCACTCTAGAATTGACGCCGACCAGTTACAAAGATCACTGCCAACGACTCTACTATTTGGTCGAGAAACAACGTGAGCTTTGTGGTTTGTCTACCAATATTTTATCGGTAAATTGAATTGAGCACGCAGCGTGAATTGAAAAGCTCGTAAGTCCTCTCTTTTTTTAATATAGACAGTCAGCTTAGGAGCTCGTATGGGAATTGAAGAATGTCAGAACCAGTTTCGCAGCTATCGCTGGAATTGCTCTACGTTCGAGGACGACAAAAGCTCGGTTTTTGGTGGCGTCTTATCCGTTCGTAAGTTGTTATAATTTTACTTTCCTTTACTTATCAATTTTTTTATTGAGATTAGGTTAAATTTATTTTTTCCAAATGTATCATACACTTTGTAATACATGTGTATCCTTTCAACACTAGTAAAACATGAATAATTACGTAACGGAATCTTTGGTGTAGGTAGTCGCGAAAGAGCTTACGTGTACGCAGTATCGGCAGCAGGTGTGGCATACGCTGTTACGCGGGCTTGTAGCAAAGGTGAAATTACCGAGTGTGGCTGCGACGGCAAAATTCGACAGCGACCAACACGTGGCTGGGAATGGGGCGGATGTTCTGACGTAAATTTTGGAAAATACTACATAACATTTACTTTATTATGCCGTAAAAACTTCTTATTTTAGACTTTTTACTATTCTTTATTTACTAGTATTCCTTATTTACTTCATTTTACATTTTTACAGTTTCGCGAACTTATTTGTTATCTCATTCATTTTCAATTATGTTCTTTGCTGTTTATAACATATTTTTACATTAATTAAAAATCATCGATAGATTAAACGGATGTTGGTTTTCTATTATTAGAATTTGTGGTGTTTACGTTGTGTACACATTTATGTTTACTTTATATTTTTCATATTAAAATTATTTTTTATTATTTCCTTTAAACTTACGGTTTCCACCTGACTAAGAATATACGACTCAATGAAAGCTATCTTCTGGTATTCCCCACGTGTAGGATATTTACTTCGGTGAAAGGTTCAGCAAAGAATTCGTCGATGCCCGTGAAGATCCTGAGAACGTGGAAGGTTTGATGAATATGCACAACAACGAGGCCGGCAGACGAGTAAATCTGCTTTAATAAATGCTTACCTTTTAAGAAGCTAATAGTTGTGTGCAATCTCAAGGCCATTCGTAGTCAAATGCAACTCGTTTGTAAATGCCACGGAGTGTCGGGTTCCTGCACAGTCAAGGTTTGCTGGAGGAAAATGTCTGCGTTCGAAAATGTAATTGTACAACTAATACTATATCCCAATTTATTGATGCTTATTTTGAAATAGGTAGGAAAATCACTGTTGGAGAGATTTGATGGCGCAAGTCATGTGACCTTTTCGCCGCGGAACAAGAAAAAGAAACTTCGCACGGTGGATAAAAGGGCCAAAAAGCCGACCAAAAAAGATTTGGTTTACTTAGACGAATCACCTGATTACTGTAACCGGAACTTGACGTAAGTAAAGGCTAAAAGTGTAATTTAAAAAATCTCGAAATGGATATTCATGTCAGCGTTATAGTGCAATAAGCAATCACTAGAGTGCCACAGACAACATTCTGAATTGCACTTAAGAACATCATGAAGTTTTAGTTGGAAACTTTTTGTTGGGGTATGGATTGCATTTAAAAAGAAGCTACAAAATATTGTAGTAGACTTAATTACTAAAAAACGTCCCAACAATAACTTTTTCGCTTTTCTTCAAATGTATGGAAGTGTTAAGGCGCAGCCCTGATGACAAGAATTCTTTTCAGTGCTGAAATTACGACTTATTAAGATTATTTCATTGTGTCATCATACTTTATGCCAAAAAAGCTCGAAAAACTTGTAACACATTGAAACGCTATTCATTAAATATCGTTACCACGAAGCCACGTGGTTAGAACACAGGGTTAGACCCCCGCGACGGCATTTCCAAGACGGCAGAAAAACGGACCATTATTTACTTTTACTGCGCCTTCGTTTTTGAAGAATAGTTTTTCTATTGATGCAGAATTACCTTTAAAACATCATTCGTTAGTACTGTCATGAAAGATGAACCGTTTATATTGCAGGTTAGGAGTGTTGGGTACCAAAGGACGTGCGTGTAACCGTACCAGCCAAGGCATGGATGGCTGCAGTTTATTATGCTGTGGGCGGGGGTACCAAACGTTTATTCAAACCGTGGAAGATAAATGCAACTGTCGTTTTGTATGGTGCTGTAAAGTTGAATGCGACAAGTGTCACCAGACTCGTCAAATGCATTATTGCAACTAATTTTCCGTTTACCAAGTCACTGATTATTTTTCTTTATTTTTTCCTTTTTGTCCCTTTTTGTGTGTCCCTTACTCTGTTTGTTGAGTTTTCTGTCATCCAAATCAGTTATCAAACCGAATTATCTCCACCTCGTATTTAGTGCTATGCAAAAGATGTGTATGTATGCAAGTGCGTAAGGTATGCGTGATTGCTTTTGACCCCCCACTTGACCTCCCAGTCGCGTACCAATTGTCCCTCACACACACAAGGCTTTGTATATAGAAGACTGGGCTATACTTTTTTATATATATATATCAACTGCCAATACAGAAAAAAGAGCGTTTTTCTTACATACATGACATGTATTTGCTGTTTAAGTTACGTGAATTGTGTCGTAACGAGCAACTTGAAGCGATTATGAAACCCTTTTCTTAGCTTTTAGTGAAAAATCACGCATGACAGCTAAAGCCCAAAGTGAGGCGGAGTTTTCCGGGGAATTAACCAATAATATTCCCTTATTTGAAAACATTGTGAAAATTTAAACGTTGGCATTATCAAGTCGTATACGTTTTCTTGACGTGGCTTCGTCTTCAACTTCACCTTCGCGTCTTTTCTGTGTATTCTAAGAAAAGAAACAGAATTATAGTTAGATTTATTCACTTTCTCTTCATTTGACAAAGTTTGAGAAAAAGTCGAGAATTTGAAAAAAACGTCTATATTTTGATGAAGTTATCAAGAACCATTCAACGGAATAATGTTTAATTCCATGGAATGTGTTTTTCAAGCATTCTGACAATTATTGATAGGTTTAAACTTGATCTGCTTTGTACTGAATACGTGGCTTCATTAAAATTATTACCCTAACTACGTTAGACTATTAACTATTATTAACTACGTCAGACTCGTACTTTCGTACGGATGAGTTTACTTCGCCTATTTATGTTAAAACTACTTTAAGTTAAAGCCTTTTCTAAACGTGTGCTGGTTCGAGAAGCAAAAATACCAAACGTCGGCATTTGACTACATCGATCGGGAGTATTCGTGTGTATGGCCTAATAATTCAAAATGGGCTAATGTTTGAATTATGGAGTACTTGTGTGTGTATATATATATATATATATAAAAAAACACACGACTCTCACAAGAGTTGCCTCATCCCGATTAACACCGTGTTTTAGGGTTAACATTTTCCATTTAAGGGTTAAAATAACTAGAATACAATTTGGAGGCTTTCCATCGTTACTCAAACGAAGAGACTTAGGGCGCTATCACACTTAAGGGTTACGGAGGGAAATACACCTAAGAATTGAACGTCCTTTGAAGTATTGAGAAATCGAGTGAAATGAAGTTTTCGCGTTCTCCTTGCACCTTCTTTTTTTAATCTTCCAGATCCTCTGTTCCCTTGTGACTATTTCGTATCTATGAAGTTTCGTCTTCTAATACTTACCAAAAATAAAGCTGTTAAGAAAGCATAACAGTGCTGAACTAAAAACAGTTATACGTTTAAGTTGTTTTATCCAGCCTACGCAGTTAACATAACAGAGGATACGAACGAGTAATTTTTTCTTCGTCACACAGAACACTATTTTCTTCGCAAAAATGGTCGCCGATATTTTGCACCTTTTCATTTTACGTTTTTATGTTTGCACAACGGAAAACGGTGGAACACGGGAGGCACATAAAGTGAAAACTTGTTTGGTTACCTTCTTGTCCCATTGTTTGTGCAAGTAGCGAAGCAGGATATTGGTTTTCTCCGTTACAATAACTGAAACGAAACAAAATAACCGGTTACACGTGCCGGTGATTCAAGCTGTTAAATAAAGTAAATGTTTTGTTTTAAATAAAGTAGAAGTCGACATCTCAGAGCTGTACTGAGTATTACTCTTTCTTCATTCTACTTCTTTGCTTTAATATCCTCCATTATAATGCCTTCATGTGCGATTATTCGACCCAGAATATATATAAACAGATAATTTCATTGAAATTTGTAGTACTCTCATGTTAGTTTAAGTTATTTTACGATTGTTATTTTTTGGTAAGTTACGTTAGTTAAGTTTGCTGGCTAGCTTAAATTAATTTAGGTATACGATAAAGCTGATTAGTGTAAGTTAATTTAATGTACGCCCGTTCACATACTGCACCAAAAATGGTTCGTACACGCGTAATTTGTTTACGTGTCTGACAATCGCAGGATATTTTCCCAAGGGAAGGAGAACTTATCAGTTTTGCTGTTGAGTTACCTTGATCAGAGGGATGATCCTTGGTAGGAAGGTAAACAGCAGGTTGTTTCCCAACACTTCGGCAACTTCCGTCGGTGACAAAACGCGAAAAGTTGCTTTCGTTGTAAGAAGGTAAGCCTTTCAGGAAATCAGCCACGGCAGCCTAAACAGATGCAATTTAAATTAGCGTTGAATGACTTAAAGCTTGGCCACTAATTCTGTGTTAAATAATGCTGGTTTACCATCTCTTTTAGAGGAATGTAAAGCAAAATGCATAAGACAATCCGGGAGACTGTGGAAAAATCGTGTTGTCGTCAAACTCTGCAGTCCGCGGTAACACACGATTACGATGTAAACAAAATTGAAGGATAGCGAAAATTGAACTGCAAGCCGCCAAATCCATGGCACGGGCTTCGTGCTTCGCGATTGGTTCTTAAGCGCATTAAACAAGCATGGGGCTGTTTTGGCGTTAGTTTAGCCACGGTTTTGAAATTCCATCACGTGGAATCCTTCAAAACTCGCTAAACAAATTAATTTATTGGATACTTGAAGTTTTATAGATTTTCTAACGAAAGTAAATTTCTTCAGGAAAGTAAGTGTAATTAATCCATCAGTAATTTTTTTTAAATAATTTTCTTAATTGCCATTTAGGAAGTGGGTCGCGCTTTAAATTTTCTATAAATGTAACAGTTTCGTCTTCAACGTTAAATAGTTCAAATATTAACCAATGGAGACGACGGTTCCTAATGAAAAATCTGAAAATGCATCTGGTTCGGCCGAGTAAGTCCAAAATTCTTATTTAAGTGGATAAAGTAAACTATGTTACGTCAGGTTTACATTTTGTAAGAATGTCACAAGTATGTTAATTAAGCTAAATGAGGTTGTGTTAAGGTACCATAGCTAGATCAAGTTATCTCATGTTACATTGTATCGTACATTGTATCTCTCTTGGATCTTCCACTCACAGGTGGTGCGTCAAATATTGTCTTATCATACTGATATTTAATCTTGTTTAGGCCGAGTGAAACTCCAGTTGCCCAGCCTAAATCACGTGACATGTCTCTTCCTAAAGACTCTGCAATTGAGTCCTCCTCTGACGACGAAATCATCCCGCCTTCTCCCGACAGAAGCGTGAAATCCCATCGATCCGAGCTCTCCAGTTTATCCCAAGAAACACAAGCACCTTCGCTTCCTGTCGAGAAGATAGAACTGGGTTTTCAGCCTGTCAAACTGAGCGAGTCTGACCTCAGCCGTGAGCTGGAGCTGAGTCCTCAACGCTTTGCTCTCAATACGACGCCCGGTCCTCGGCCTTCGCCGCGTCTTTGTACAAAAATTGACTTCGATCTTCCATTTAACACGCAAACTAGCACTCAGCCCACCGAAACCAAGGCACAGACCGAGACTAAGCTAACCCCGCTCCTTATTTTAACGGTTTCACCCGAATCAACGCGAGGAAACGAGCCTGAAACAGCCCAGCAGACGCATGGAGGCGACGTCCGCGCCTCTCCGCCGACCTCGTGGCGCACAAGAGCGATTGTGAACCAAGCCGTTGCTGTTGATCCCGAATTTCCTAAAGCACATGATATAATCACGCAAGAAAAGGTAAAATTGACAAATTTGGTTACAAGATTGAGCCAGAAATAGGACTAAGATTGGGAAAAGTGTTCTGCTCTTAAGCACTGTCAACCGGGGTAACTTTGCACATGTTGGGCGAAAAGCGTAAGCCGGCTACTATTCCCCAATCATAAAACGCAACAAACTAGCTGTTGTCAGATTCTCCGATGGATAGGCTTTTTTTAGGATAGCAAACAAAGATTTTGCTTGCCACTTCATGGCACTAGGACGCTGAAAATAGAAAAAATTCTTCGCATTGGTAGTGTCTTTGAAATTTTACTACCAGAAATTAAATACGTCACTAAGCTCTGCATTTTCGAGTAAGAATTGTATTGACTAGTCTTTCGACTCCATAAATGAAAACATGTCACAGCTTTTCGCATGCAGGCAAACTCTATGTTCACATTTACCCTGCAAACTTCGTCCCTTTCCTAATATATGGGAAATTATATCTTATGGGTTTTGGAACGAAGTGGCGTCGAAGCATATCTTAGGAGTGAAAAGTGTTACATTAACCAATTTTTTTTATTTTCCAGCAACCGGGCCATACTTCGACGCCTAATCAATCCCTTGTCGACCAGCTGCATCTAACGGATAGTGACATTGTGCAAGTGGCTTCCAATGAGGCCACACCTACCAGCCAAGGCTTAACCGAGCCCGTAGCAGCCATTGACGAGTCCAAGTACTGGAAACTGACCATAGAATGCAATTTTGGGCCAGAAATTAGTGCGAAGAAAACTGTTCGGGTAACCAATAAAAGAAATAAATCAACTAAATTAATAAAGTGTAGTGTTTAGGTATATAAGTTAATATTTACATATAAACTGAAATATTCATAAGAATGCGTCGAAAATAGTTGCAAGGTAGTAAAAAGAGAGCCAGATGAACCGAAAATCCGCTCTTAAGAATACAAATCACAGAATTCTGTGTTCAGGACGGTTAAATTTTTTAAATATTTTGAATAAATTTTCAAGAAGTTAACAAAATGTTCGAGTGTAAAGCTGGTATAGACTTCTAATTGTTCGTAGTTTTCGAAGGTTCTCTTAGGAATTCCCAAGGAATTCGTAAATTTTTGTACTAAAAACCTTATTTTTCAACGTTTTTTTTAAATCCTTTGAAATGTTTTCCCTTGCACAGTTAAATTGTTGTGTTGAGTTTTTTTTTTGCGATAAATAATTGTTAAATTGTGCAGATTTTGCCGAAAATGTCGGGTTTATTCCATTATCTATACGAACGGGGCCAGAAAAAGTTTGTCGAGGACATCACAACAGACAATGCTGTTCCTGCCTCTGCGTTCTGCTCATTTAACATGAGTAGCAACTCCGATGGGTACTTGGCTGACGTTTCAGCCTCTTCTAAGCATACTTCACGTCTTTCTAGGTGCAATTTTCATTTCAACTATCAACTAGTATGATCTTCCAGTCTTTTTATACATAATTTGCCTTATTTTTACAGAGCTTCCGTGGCGTCTTCCGTAGAGGCCGGTATGTTTGTGCAATCTTCGAGACTAAGCGTCGCTTCTGCCGGTAGGAACGTTTTCCGATTTTTTGTGATCGATTGTTCATTTGAAATTGTTTAATTATCGAAATAACACTGGATTTAAATGTTTTGCATGACTGTTATACGTCCCGTTATATTCGTTTCGGTTTTTGGTGCGTCCTGACTTGGAAGAGCCATATTTTACTAAATTTAGTAGTCCCGTATGCTGACTACATGAAAATTCCAATTAAATTTGTCCGTTACTTACTGATAAATACGTTTTCGTAAATTATTGATCTTGAGCCCTTTTTCAAATACGTAGGCTTATTTTTTCACAGATTTTGCCATTTTTTTATTTTTTTAGCATTTTTTTTATTTTTTTTTAATGAATATGTATTTACGGAAAAGCTAACGAGTACTTCGATTCCTCCTAAAAGGCCCATAAAGTCGGAAAAACTAGAATGAAAAGTATAATAGATAAGTACTTATTTTTAACCATAAAATTAATTTTGTTTTTGTTCATCACTTTCAATTAATCAATTTCTGTATCATTATACATTTAAAAACAGCGAGTGTGGATTTTGCCAAACCCTCTCACCCTGTGCGTCCTCGTGTCGGACCTAAATTAACTAGCAGTCCGGAAGTTATCATCCTCGAGGATAATCCACTGCCGGAACACACAGAAGCGCCGACAAAAACGCCTGTTACGGTAAAGATCATCAATATTTGATGAAAAATAACTTAATTTGCATTTCGTGGCAGAAGAAGACCGATTTGGGAACAGAGGGTGCGGTTTATGGTGCAGGAGAGGCAAACACACCATCTAAAGTGGAGGTTGGTTCAGCAGGTCATAAAGACGAGCCTTTGACAAGCATTATTTGTAAAGACACGCCCCGTACGCGTAAACGTGGCAAAAGGGCCCGCCCCGTGTCTTCGCACTCGGAAGCCACAACGAATAGCGATGAAGAGTTTGTACCTGACAAAAGGGAACGACTGGGGCCCTCAAAATCGACGTCTTCTGTTAAAAGAACGAAACATTGCTCCCAGGCAGCTGAAAACGGCCTTGAAGCTAGTCGTGATGTAGCCCCGCCCAGAATTGCGTCCGAAGACCAAGAAAACGGCAATGAGGATGAAACTGTCGAGGCAGAAAGGGCAGACGATCTCATAAAGCAAGCAGAAGAGCAGTATCTGCAAATACGGGCTACTATACTGACCGACGGGATGGAAGTGTATGCCAGGTGGCATGATGGGTACTATTACCCAGCGGTGCTTCAGAGCAAAGAAGCTGACGGAAGGTGGTTGGTAACATTTGCCGATGGAAGCCACCAGAAAAGACTGGAGCACCTTATCCTGCCAATCAGCCTGCTACGGGTAGGTCAAGCTGTTTGCGTCCAAGCGGATGATCCTAAAGCCGGAAAGGACGTTTGTCGTCCCGGTTGCGTCATTGGTTACCAGCGTCGAGGGAAGAAAATTTCGTACTTGGTAGATTTGGTAAGCCAGGAGGGCGTGGTTTGCGCCCGGGACAAGGTTTTTCTCAGCAGCGAGCAAGCGAAAGAAATGGAGGTACGTTACAACGAAAACTCATTAGTGACAAGTTTCAGGAGTTTCTAAAAAACGTTAACAATTCACTTTTCGAATTTTTTTGGCACATTTCCCAAATTCGTTTCATTTAGAAGCCTTTCTCTAGCAAGTCTATGAAACATTTTGGATGTTGAAGAAAACGTATATGACAGTCAAATAGAGAAGGTTAGGAAACGGCAGCAAGCATTTGCATTGTAGAATTTTTCTTTTAAACGTTATACAAGGTGTTAGGCTAATTAGGCTGTGTTTAGATGAGAGTACACTTTAGGATCTGTTAATTTAGTCAGTTAAGTAAAGTTAGGTAGTAGAACACTAGTAAGGTTAAATTACGCCATTCGCTCCGTAACATGTATTTAAATGTCGGTAGAAATGCATTCTATGCTGTATTTGGCAAGTTACTGCGTTAAGCTAGGTTAGGTGGTTTAGAGTTACAGTACTAGTATAGTGGAATGTCAAGCTGTTACAAGTTGACCTGTACAGTAAGTCATCTGATCCGTTCAAACAGTTAAAAAAAAACTAGAAGTAACAACAATGTATGTAATACTCCTTTTTCATTTATCTGCAGGCAATGAATGCAATCAAAGCCGTGTTTACGCCACGGGGAGCGCAAGTGTCGCTGGACAATATCGTTGAGGGCAAAAGAAGACGAGTACCCAGCTCGCCGGTACCATCTGCGTCGACCAGCAGTCCTCGTACCACCCCACGCACTGCTGCCACCGCTCGGCGTGGTCGCAAACGTGGGAAGAACGACACGTTGCTGGAAACAAGTACCATGAGCGAGAGCAGCGAGTCACCGCTCACTAAATTGGAAGCGACGTTACGTGACCGTATCGTAGCTCGTTATACTGGCCAGGTTGAGGAGGAAGAGCCTACGCAAGAAGACCAGGGAGACGAAGTGGACACAGCAGTAGTTGGACCGTTACCAGTAACACCTTTGTTCACAGAATACGCATTTCTCCTAACCCGGAGCACAAAGACCACGCCTAGTCGAGAGCAGGAGGAGGAGTTTGAAGAAATTCCTTACTTGAAAGCGTACCTGAACCGTCAGCTCAGCCAAGGCGGTGGCTTGGTACTAGATCACTTTAATAAAGCACAAACGGCGTCCAGGTCGGTAACGCTGTTGATTGCCAACAAACCTTGCCGCACCGAGCGGTATATTCGCTGTCTGGCAGTGGGCATAAGAGCCGTGTCGCATCAGTGGGTAATTCATTGTTGCCAACAAGGAAAAGTACTACCGTGGCAGTCTTATACGCTAGCAGCCGGTTTTGCTTTAGATGGTAGCGAGATTTCGTGGGATCATCGAGGCAACTCGTGCGTGTTTAAAGGCATGCGCGTGCTGGTGGCGTCACAGAACCCGGGATTCGTGGCTCTGTGGCAGCCATTGTTGTTGGACGCTGAAGCCACCGAAGTGAAGCGGTTGCCAGCCCGAAAGAAGAGTCAAGAAGCACTGTGCGTCGACGTGGTGGTCACAGACGCTGCGTGCTCGCCGGGCGTTTTAAAAGACGCAGAGCAGATGAAGGTACCAGTCGTGTCCTCGGAATGGGTGATCCAGTGTTTGATAACGGGCAAAAGGCTGGGCTTTAAGGAAAGTACGAGTTTTGCGTACAATTACGGAGTAGCTGCGTCCAGTTGAATTTATTTTTGTATAACGGTATTAAGGACGAATTGTACTTTCAGGAAAAAGAGCACTAGTTAAAAGAAAAGGATAGGAAATAGATAAAATTGCAGTGTTATTCTTTTTCCTAAGTGTTACCTATAACCGTTTTTATGTGTATGAGTAACCAGTGTTTTGACATTGTTTTAACCCGTGTTTGGGTTGTTGATGTTCGAATTTTAATACAGTTTTAAGAGTGAACAATATTATAAAGTCCTGTTCGAGCTTAGTTTCGAGGTTATTTGATTAATAAAGGAAATCTTTACTTATGTTATTGCGTTTTTGAGTTACGTTTTTGTATTGATACAGATAATATTAATAACTAAATGGATTAGAGAGTTCCTCTTTGCTTTCCCTTTAGAGCCTATGATTTATAATAAACGCAAAAGAATGAACGAACCAAAACTCACACGTCAACACGGGCTTCTGGTGAAGAAGAGGCTGGAGATTCTATTCTTCACACACCGGTAATTGCTTTGATATTAGAAAGTAGAGAATGAGTAGTGGGGGAATAGTTTCCTTCAAATTGTGGCCTCTATCCTGTTATAATATCATCTTCTGTTTAAGTTTTATTCACTTAATATACTATTTCTCATCTGTCTTGTAGCCATCAAATGACATACGGTAAGTTGACAGTCAACTGTACTGTACGATATCCAGGCGATAACGAAAATTTTGATAGTGAATTCCAATGCGGCGAAGAGAACTCGCGCTTAAACAGCGAAAACAAACCATTCTCGAAGTTTGTAAGAAAGAAAAAACGCATGCAAAAGTATTATTATAACCCTCTTTTTTGAAAGATTTGTTATCTGCTCTTTCACAACACAAAATCATTGTCAATCAACGTCTTTGAATGATTATAAAATAACTTGGGCTTAACTACACATGGTATTCACATGGTATTTCGCAAACCTGCCTTTTGTAACACGAAGTACGGAAACCATGTGAGACAAATGACGGAATACATAATCCCACTCGCACTTTACAGTAAACTCGCAAAAAAAAAAACGTAAGATCATCATTCACCTCTGCCGAAAAAAAATGAAAAAAAAAATCATTCACGTCTTCCAGTCCTGTTCTTTCGGGATCAGTGAAGAAACTTTCATTGCTCAAATAATACAGTTCACTTACAGGTCACCTACTCACCATAAATCATAAACCGGAGATCATTTAATAGATTCTTCTTCCGGGTCTTCTTCCATTCAATAGTGTCTTCCTTCCTCCTCTGCCAACGGATCCTATAAATACACGAAAAATAATACGCTAGCTTAAATTTCCGAGTAAAGCAAACTCCAGTCACACAGATTTTGGTTTACGCGAGCTCACTTTACGAGGTGTAACAGTTGATATTTGATTCTTTATTACACGGCCCTAGACGCCATTCAGTAAATCTTCTAAAGTGGTAAAACCGTTACGAGCAATAGTTTTTGTATGCATCAGTATAGCGCGTTTGTTTTTATTTCTACTTTTTTTTCTTTAAAATAATCGTTTCGTTTCAAAGAAAGTTTTTAACCCCACGCAAACATGTACAAAACTTATCTTGTTGTCTATTATATAAAAAGTTATTATGACTGGCTTGTTTACAAAGTATAACGAAGTGAAGTTCCACTTAATGCGGGAAACCAATTACTTAAGTAAATGGAGAGTTTGAGGTGCCACATAACTTTTCGGCCAAAGTCCCGTCCATTTCTACGTTTGCACGCTCGTTAGCTCCATTATCTACATTTTCCACTACCATACTCTCTACTTTGCTAGCAATACTTCGGCCACGCCCACGTTCGCGCCTCTTACCACTTGGGATGTACAAGAAATCGGCCCTTTTGGTCGTCTTTCTTTCCCGGCCACTCCTTGTCTGTTCTGCGATATTTCTCCTTTCTGGAGTTTCCAATATCACAGAGCTGCTGCTCTGTTGCGGACATATTACACGGCAAACTGGACTAAAAGCTTCTTTTTCAGGTTCAAATACAAGCCGCTCCGTGATCATATTAATGTTCTCTATCGTCTGATCCGTTAATATTGTGTCTTCCAAGTGACAGTTGGCTTCATTCTCTGAATTACTGACAGGTAACTGTGGACTGCTTGGCAGACTCACGTGTAACATTTCTTCCACTGTTTCTTCCTTTAACAAGATAGGCTCTTCAACCGTTGAGTCGTGCGCTTCGTCATCTTGCGACGCTACACTGTCGTTATCTAAAGAGACATTCATAAAAACTTCTTTCGGAAATATATCCCGGTCTAACGGAAAAATTCCACACGCTTTAAAGCCTTCTATGATATTTGCAGGCGTGACGGCCCTAAGTAAGGCCTTGGCTGCTATTTCGGCTACGTTGTCTATTGGTACACAACTGACGCGATTACTGGCCAGCCATGCCGAACAAGCATTGGTGTACGAGGTTTTCAAAGAACCGAAGATGGACCGGTCAAGTGGTTGCAGCTTCTGCGTGCCGTCAGGTGGCACTGTTAGCAACACGATACCGACATTCTCGCAGTAATCTAGGACTTCACGGTCAAAGGGATAGTAATGGTGACTGAGGATTAGCAGCACCTTTTGCTCCAAACTGGGCTTAGCGTGACTGCTGAAGTGTTTCAGGTAATCAATGAAATCACTGCTGGTTATAAGGCCGCTACCATTGGCCAAACCAGCGCCACCTGGTGGGCCACTGTGAAGGTAAGCTGGCAGCATAAGCTTCGTAGGATACAGAAACATCGGAGGAACGGAATTTCCTACTGCATTCACCGCCAGGGCGATCCTGACTGAAGCGTTCTGCAAGATCTCATTGCTGGCTGCGTCGAGACCAGTCTTGGTACATGCCAAGCCTAAAGTAAAACGTCCAAAACGTAAAAGTAACACATAAAACGTACAAGATTTTAGAACTCTCCACTTTCTTATATCTTTAAGTATAATGTTTTATTTTACTTGTGAGTCTTGTTTACACAGTAGAAACTCGTTATAACAAACCTTTTGGTATAAGAAAAGTTTGCTATATCCGGCGCATTTTCAAAACATTGACACAGAACTTTAAGCCCGTTTGCTATAGCCGGCAGTTTTTTTTATAAAAGGGTTCGCTATAACGAGATTCTTTTTATTTTCCTTGGTTCGGTAAAAGTGTACTTGATTGATCAAAGTTGTAAATGTCTTGCGGCAGAAATTGGTGCTGTTCCATGAGCAAATAGAGTTGATCGAAGAAGGAAGTTACGGTTTCTCGGTTGAGGGAAGGTACTGGAGTGGTGCTGTTTTGCTGGCGGGTGCGAAGAGATAAATTAGGGTGCCTGCGTAGAAAACCACTGCACCATCCATGGCTAGCAATTTTGTCTGGAAATAGCACAGATATCAGTCGAGCCAGAAATAAATAAATGAACTCAGTAAAATCATCAAAAGCTAGAAAAAACTTAGTACGAATTTTTATTTTCGGCGGTAGCAACGCCCACTCGATGTTTTCTTTTGCAAACGGCATAAGCGCGTAAAAACTGACCAACAATGTAAAGAGATTTACCTCACAATAATCTTGGCTTAAGTTAGGCTAATTCAAGTATTGTAACTCAATATAAATATAACTTATAAACTTAACTAAACCTTACTTAGTTCATCCAACATAAACTAACTTAACACCCTAACTTAAAACTAAAAACACTTTTCTAGTTCTGAAAAAAAAATCATTAACTTATGGTAGGAGGTGCACAAAATAACTGTCTTCTAGACACACGTTTCGCTAATTGTGACCGGATTAATGCAAGTCAAAAATTGAAGAATTACTTTCATTCCAAGCCTTAGGGTAATCCACCTTGTGCTTTACAGCCAGCAGATATGCGAGTTTTCGCAGACCGAAGCTTGACAAGCAATACAAGTCTTCAGACGAAGAGAGCAAGTATGATACGATTTTTTCCTCTTGGTCTGCTGAAAAGACTCTTGTGTGAGGATTGTAACCCAGTGTTGGTGTGCCACCACTTCGGATTTTCTTTACCAAGTTATGAAGTGTGGTATGATTCATGTTATGCAGTCTCGCCGCTTTCCTTATACTATAAGACTGTTCCAACACAAGTTTCATTGCAGCTTGAGCTACAGGCATAGGCGTTTGTCCGTTGACTCTTGGATTTTTTCGTACGCTCGGCATCTTTAAGCGAACTAATGTTTAACAACAACCTGACAACAATAACAAGAAACCGCATTCCAGCTTAGCATACCACAGCAGCCCGCTAGATGGTGTGTGGCTACTTACTAACTGCCATAGAAAATATAATGGGAAATGATTTGAACTACTTTCAAGCCTTCGGCGCCGATAGAGTTTCCAATAATTGGATTATAGTATCATCTAGTCAATTTGTAGTAACCTATAGCAAGTATCTTAATTTAATGTGAAATAAATTTCTGTTTATTACCGGAGTAAACCACGTACAGTTCGACTAAACTGTCACGTTTAACTTAGAATATAGTTCTGGATAATACTAACAGGGCGTACTCCATGTGATTTCACTGCGTGGAACGCCACCGGCGTAATTTTCTAAGGTAGGATACTGTTTATTTACATCTGTGCACGACGTACGTGTCAGTGTTGTGTCTCAATCAAAGAATATTTGAAATATTGACATGTGGAGTAAGAAAAGGCAGGGAAGAACAAACAACAAAAGAGTGGGCAACATTGGAGTGAATATTTCATAGTCTTCCGAAGGACACAACGCTCTTGAATTAACGTGTACTATTGCTCGTTTCGCTTTATCGCAAACGCGTGCTCGCCGACTCGAACGCTTATCAGAAAAAGGTTTTCTTCATTTTAACTTGATAGATCCCTGGCGTGCAAATACTTTTGTTTAATATACAATTTGTATAAAGACCACGGGAAATTCAATTGAAAAATTAGGGTTGTTAAGTTTGGTTTCGTTGATTCCGGGGTAGAAAATGATAAATTTACACGCAACTTTGACGGCGTCTTTATCCTCCGAAAGAATTGACAACCGGTCGGGTGTGTCGAAAAGCACATAGCTACAAGATCTCAGAATTCGCAATTGTGTTGTTTTGAAAAGCGAGAACTTAACATCTATAATTTTCAACTTGAGGTGAAATTACGTATAATATTACTGTTTAAATTGACTTATTATTTGTTTGATTATTAATTATATCGTACCTAAAAGAAATTCTTGGTGATAAGCACTTTTCGAGTAAAACCCGATCATTTTTTTTCAGTGGCACTTTCAAACGGTATAATCTACATTACGTTAACCCTCAACTGCAGTTATTCCGAATACATGGGGTAACTTTTAACATTTTTTAGGAGACAGTAGGTCATTTAATACAAAACTATACGCAATGCATCAAGATAGCTGTCTTCAAGTTCAGCGAGGAACGGAATCTCTTTAGGATAACAAAAAAAAAAAATTTTTTTTGACATGTCAACAAGAAACTGAGAGGAAGTGACTCTTTCTAGACACTTTCAACAACTTTAAATTTTCACTATAAAGATAACTGTAGCAATGCGCTTGTTCTTTTTTTAACTCTTCTTAATTCGTGTGGTCATAATTGTCTGAATTAATGGTGTGAAGCAAAGCAACATTTAGCTTTATTTAATGCAACCCTAAATTTGCCTAACTAAACTGACCTACCGGCTAACATAGCTTCGCCCCACTAACGTAGCTTTCCTTTTTATTTCCTATAGCATAAAACATACGTGCTGTGGTTGAAGGAGATACAATTCTGCTAAAATAGGTTAGATAAGGGAAGTTTTTATTTAGGTTTCAATCGGCTTAGTCAAGTTCTTGAGTGTAGAATAGTTTTGATTGAGCTAGTACAAGAAAAATGGAATCTGGGGAGGGGTATTACAGAAAACTAGCGGAAATATAGTAAAAGCAAGCTAAACACATTTAAATTTGTAATTACGAGCGCGACCGAGCGTTTTTTTTTTTCTGTTACAAGGAAGATCGGAAACAAAATGTGTTTAGGTTTGGTTCTATTAAAACTTCGGTCCAGCGTATGTCGAAATTCTAACTATATCAAAAAACGGGGCTTTATTATCGCCAATTCTGTTTATGATAGAAAACTATTGAAAAGCATCACTTTCTAACCGAATGAATTCATAACATCGAGAGTTGGATCCACCCCGCCCGTCATAACAAGGAAAGGCCTTGAGAAGCCTTGAAAGCTTTTTGATGGTTACCGAAACTCGTTCGAGGTTGTCTTCAAGGTAGGCGTGGCTTCCTGGCTCTCACCTTAGTGGTGGCGGCTATAAAAAGGAGCCGAAAGCTTCTCACCAGCATCACAAGTTCTCTTGTCTTCGCTGAGTTATCCAACTCTCACAATTTCCACACATCACCATGAAGTGCATGGTAAGCTAACGCCACCTGGCCATCATTCTTTCTCTTGTGGACATTTTGAACAGTTTCCCAAACCAGAAGTTTCATATTTTTCTATTAGAAGTGCTTAGTGTTTAATATTAATGCTATTGGCTCATTCATCCTTTTACAGATTGTTTTCGCCCTTTTGGTCGCCGCCGTTGCTGCTGGTGAACAGGAAAAAGTCGCCTTGCCCTTGGCTTACGGCTATGGCTACCCCTACGCCGGACTCCGTTTCGCCTACCACACTCCCTTGACCTACGCCGCTGCTCCCGCGCCCGTGGCCTACGCTGCTCCCGTTGCCTACACCGCTCCTGCTGTCCATGCTCCCGTTGCCTACGCTGCTCCTGCCCCGATCGCCTACGCCGCTGCCCCCGTCCCCACTGCCTACTCCGTGGAGACCGCCCCCAAGGTTGAATTGGCCTACGAACCCGTTGAACAACACGGATACCGCATTGCCTATTAAA
>JAGQDJ010000321.1:0-26134 GCA_022885665.1 Triops longicaudatus
TATATATATATATTTTTTACTTGTCCATAAAATGGCGTGACAATCAAAATTTTGCTCGCATAACACCAAGCACAGGATAGCAGACTCTGTTGGTTTAACTTCAAAAACTCGGAGGCAGTGATCCTCTATCGGTTGATAGGATTTGGCTAGTACAATACTACCAGCAACTGCATTCTTACTATAGATTAGCCCACTCGTTACCAGCAACTGTAAGACTTGCTTTAAGAATTCCATGCAGAGCTTCGAAAAATCAGAGCTTCCACACCAACCTTTCATGGCAGAATGATAGTACTAACGTTGCCGTCGTCACGTGGAAAATTTTACTGTAATTATTCAGTGCCCATGCGCCACACGGAGCAAATTGACAGAAGGAGCAATAAAGGAAGCTTTTTACGAATGCAAGGGATATTTTGCAAGAGTAAGTATGCATGCAAAGTAGTGAACGCATGCAAAGTTTCTTTTTCGACTTCCAAATCCGATACTTCAATAAAAAGCAATTGCTAAGCGAAATTTCGCTTTTTTTATTTTTTTTTAATCCTATTGCCTCATATTTTTTATTTATTATTATTTATTATTATTTTTATTATTTATTATTATTTTTATTTATTATTATTTTTATTTATTAATCTTGCATTTCTTTTTGCTTACGCATCATAAGGGAATGCGAAGTTAGGACCAAAATGTGATTTTTTTTTTTATTCTTAGAATGGTTCGATACTATCGGCACTTGGTGCCAAAATTTCGTGTCATTTCCCGACAGAAGTAAATATTTTCGCCAAAAGGATGGTCAGGTGTTTTCGCGTTTCTTGCGACGTTTTTTTTTGTGTTCTCCATGGTTCATGTATAAGTGACTTTTTGGTCGTGAAAGGGTCCGAATTAGAATATTCAATCAAAGTAGTGGTACGGCACAGAGGCATGAGGATAACGTAGGCACACACGTGCTGCGTAGTACAAATGCAAGAAAAGTGGGCTTGAAAAAGTCTAAAGCTCTACTGACGAAGCTAACTGGGAAATTAAATAATGCAGATAAAGAATTAACAGAGACGAAGATTCATAACTGAAAGCAATCCTTTTTGTAACTGTGTTCCGGATCTTTCGATCGAGCTTATCGTAAATCGATCAACAGTCAACGCCGTCATTCCGATACGATCAAAACAAGTCAGATGTTATTGCAACAATTATTTTAGTAAAAGCAGATCTAGCTCCAGTTAGCTCACATCAAAGATTTAAGGATTCCGAAAAATATACACGTAAATTTCGTGCATGAACCATTTATTTCATTAATGTCCAAAATCACAATCACAAATCCAAAATACCATTCACAGGAGCCAAAGTCGAAATCGATCTCTTGAACAAAAGTATCGACGTGACCCACAATAGTGTACAAGTTAATCTTGATATTGAGACCAATAGTTTTGCCGTAGCAAGACTTCAGGTATTCTTGTCAGTACGCTTTAATAGTCCATGATTTGTTAAGTAACGTTCGACAGAAGACAAAGACTGTGGCACACCGCTGTTACCGGTTCACGGTTCAGCATCGATGCTGGCAAATTCGAAAGAAGTTATTTACACTTGATCGGATGGTTACACTCTTCAAATCTGTGGAAACCTGTGACATCAACAAGTATCCAGAAATCGAATGCAAGACAACCATTCCACATTGCCTGGAAAGTCCGAAAAATGTGCAAGTGAATTCGGCAGAACCTTCAACCATCTCTAACAGAGGTACAAAGAAATTTCGATTAAATATCTTTGAGATTCTTTTATTTTTGGATTCCTATTTCTGGTTGTAGCCGTAATTGCTGTAGTCACCTCCGTCAGTTGTGTTATCATAGCTCGGTGGTGAGTGGAATACTATATTTTTTCAAGGAGACTCTGTGAACGGAACTGATGGTTAGCCGCTTTTTTCCGGTACATAAAATGTTCTGAAATTGTCGCAGTGTTAAAGATTTCTGTTTTCGTGACAATTCTGACAATCGAGATCATACAGTTTTTATTTATTCCTCATGAAACTTATTTTCGCGACTAGCTTGCGTTGTTCTACACAGCAATGAATTTTGTTTGGCTCACAAACGCCTTCGTTCAGAAAGTATCATTTTTGTTACTATTTGGTGCACGTTGCAATTGGGCCAATTGTGTACATTTGTACTGTTCGGTAAGACAAAAGAGCCAGGAAACACTCTAACCAAATGACGTAGAAAATCGCCAACTGTGGATATAAAGATTCTGATAAATTTTGAAACCGACAGAATTTTGTACAAAGATTGCGAAAGCACGGAAGCCATTTTCCGCTTTGGGAAAGGAAGCACTTAGCTTGTCAGCGGAGAATTTTGAGCCCAAGATTGAAATGTTAGTCACCTACACGCATTTTAAGCTGCTCGGTCATGTGGCCTGTTATTGTGCTGGTGTGCATGATTTCTTCTGAAATCGCTTGTACGTTTACTTTCCAGCATTAATATACACATTTTCATACAAACATACATCTCTGGATTTTTTTTTTTTTTTTTTTTTTTTTTTTTGTCAACACAGTAGCCTCCAAACAATGTGGTGCACCGCCAAAACCTGCCCATGCGCAGGTAAGATCATATAGATCAGTTTACGACCACCATGATTCAGTTCGATCCACTTGTGAACCTGATTACATACTCTATGGTGAAGATAAACTCGAATGTGATAATGGGGAATGGATTGGGCGATCACCTGTTTGTTGTAATATATTTAAAAAAATATTTCTTTCTTTTTTCATCGCAACAAGCTCTCTAAATATTTTTATTTAAAATTCTAGTGCGCAATATAATCTACAACGCGACATTATGGTTTGGTACTGGCTTTAGTGGGATTTACCTCAACCAAGGGGGCAAATTTCAACACATTATGTCCAAAAGAGACGACTTTGTTTTCTTAAACGTTTGGACGAATGAAATCATGAACCGCGCCTTTATTTTCTTCCGAGGTACTACACACTATACTCGAAAGTATTTCAATTCATTTAAAATTTTGCATTACAAGTTTAAAGTAACACGAATTCTGACTTTTCCTAAGAGCTACTTATGCATAATTGTACAGATAACAGAACATTTTAAATTACTTCGAAAACCTAATTCATGTTTCCTTCATTAATTACTGTTAATTATACTTCCAAAGAAGTTTCTAATACATTCCAGTCTTAGCTGTGACTTAATTTTCATATTTGACTGTTGTTCTTTACTTACTTTTCGTATTTATAAACATTGTAGTTGGCATTATTTCGTAAATTCATTTTGGTATTTTATTTTTCTGATATTCCTTTCCTTTACATTTAGGCAATATTACTGCGAAAGATAGGCACAATAACAACGTACCGCTCAACCAGATAACATTAGTATTCACTCACGAGAACGAATTTTTCCCCTGTCCGACATCACCGCCAGGCGATTACTTTGCTTGCAATCCCTCTACGCCCTTTCGAGGTGCCAAAATCGAAGTTAAACTCAAAGAGCCACAGACTTTCAATAGTATCAAGCCAGTGACTATTGAGCTGCACATGGAGAAGAACGGATTTGGTGTATCAAGCTACTCGGGTAGGTTTGACACTAACTCGGTCAGTTCTGTAGCTTTTATTTTTTTGTTTTTAAATGCAGAAGTTATCTGTGGTACGCCTGCGGCCCCCTTGAACGGTTTTGTTTCCGTTACGAGTCCAACGGAAGCAAAGTATGAGTGCAAGCCAGGGTACGTTCTTATAGGCAAAGCTGAGCGGCAATGCGACACGTCAAAGTACCCAGAGATTGCTTGGCGACCAAGTTTGCCATTTTGCGTAGAAAATCTTCAAAATGCAACCGCTCCAACTCGAGATCCTTCCAACGGGTCAAACACAAGTATAGAGAAAGCGTATATTTTTTTCACGTATTAAATATTATCATTAGTTGCAGTCCTTATGGCAGTGATGATAACCGTCGTGTGTATTATAGCAATCTTGACGGTGGTGGGCGTGGCCTGGTGTTACAAGAAGCGATGGTAAACATTTAATCTTCGAGTGTTGACAATATTTTATTTGCTTTTATAATAATCAACGTCGTAGGCTTACAGCCTATTGACGATCGTGTGTTTCTTGCAAATATTAACTAGTCAGTGGTTATGTACAAATAACTGAAACACAAATGGGCAAATCAATATGCGCCTTAACCGGAGAGATTGGTAGGCTAATATTAATTTTCTGTGATGGGTTTAACAGTTTGGAGAAAACAAATAACAGTAGAAGGAATAGTTTTCACATAATTTCTTTGTTGCCTAGGGGCAAGAAACAGGTCGCTCCACCTATGTTGCCGTTGGTAAACCAAGGTCCGTTTGCTAATTCACAGAATGGTGGCTCTGATATGGGTTGTGAGAACAGTAGCTGTGTTTCTACGTAAGATTGTTAGACTATGATTATGGAGTTTTATACGTTGCAAACGTAATTTTTTTTGCTTATCTTTTAAATAGGATGCCCATGTCACATCCAACAGTGCAACACCCGTTTGTCGTGAACCAGAACTATTCTCCGTTGGAATACTCGTCACTGTCTGATTACCAAAATCTACGAATCATTTACGAAAATGCACCAACGGAAAATGTATACGCCACAATTGATGACTCCGACAAGACTCACCCAAAAGCAATTAGTCCCAAACAGTTTCGGTAGAGAAAGGATGGCACAACTTGGACAGTTTTTTTTTATAAATTGTTTCGATTTCTTGTGCAGACAATACTGCAATATAAAAACACACTCACCTAGATACAGTGGTGTTCCGGTTGTTATAGGAGTTACACCGAGTTTCAGGAAATCAAAAATAAGGCTAAATGACCAAAAAGAGTAAAGGCTTCTCGAAGTGTACAAACTGTCAGGAGCATAACTTTTGAATTTTCGTGTCTCTTGTATTCTCGCTTTAAAGTCTTTATAGCTGCGCTTGTAGGAAATTGTTCTCCGGCTTACGTTTTACACAAAAACCATTTTTATAAAATTTTCAGTTTTCGTAAACGTGAAAACGAAAACACTAAGACTTTTTTCTAACAAAGAGTCTCTAATTTTTGTTCATTTCCTCGTGGATATCTTCAGTTTCTTGTGAAGTTTTCCTAAATTCATTGAATTTCGTGGACGTGTGACTTTGTTTCAGAGTGAATGTATTGCAATTAATTATCTTTGATTTTACATAATACGAATATACTTATTATACGATATATAAAAAACGAGTGTCATAATCAGGTTCGAAAGAAAGACCAGAACCTCTGGAGGCATTAGCTTGAACGATTTCCTGTCTGGTTGTAGCCCAGGACTTTTGGGCTATCACACGAAGACCTATTTGTGCATGCGCTTTGAGGAAAAACGAAACACTGAAGTACGAAATTAGCCTAAAAAAAATACTTCAGCAAGATAGCGTGCACAGTCGGCAAGTATGGGCCGTTACCAAAAGCCGATATTGGTCATCGGATAAGCTACATTCTGGTTTGCCCCGAAATTTCGTTTCTGTGTAATTATTTCTTGCTCTTCAACACGACTTTGCACCATATATCCATACAAACGTTGACAAAACCGAATAAAATTGCAAATAATATGTATTGATTTTGTTACTTCCTTGTTCATAAACGTGTTTCAGATCGTTGGAGCTAAAAGCAATGGTCGTAGGTGTTGCACAAAATAATGTAAAACAACTCCTTTGCACACATGAAGGGTAAAAATAAGTTGTCAAACAAATATTGTTGCGTTGTCAGGTCCAAAAAATCTTAAACTGTTTATAACCACGTAACCCTCGAATTGCACATGAAGGTGCACGTCTGTGATTAAAATTAACGATGGACACTGAAAGAAATACAAAATGCCCCTAGATAAAGACATATTGTTCGATGTTTCACAGGTATACCCCAAGGAAAGGCTGTGTAGAGACAGACGTGAAGGAGCTGGGTAAACACTGATATTTGGGTGCAGAAATTGAACATAAGTGATATTTAAAGGTTGAGGAAAGGAAACATAGAAATCTATCATGCTTGACACGCTAGGGTAATAAGAACTCTTATAAAAGTAGTTGATGTTGTCACAAAACGCATATTCCGGCCTAGATCCTTCGAACACTCCCAAATTTACCGTTGTAACAGTTAAATCAGTTATTCTAACCGCTGGATTAGACAATGGGCGGCTGTAGATTGGCGCCAAAGCGTCGATTGCTGCTAAGGGTTGATTACCGTTCTCGCTGGCTAACACGCACAAAGACTTAGAATCTTAAATAATTTATTTCATTACTGATCTTCCTGAATTTTGCTACATATTTTAATGTCTTTACCGCTCCACATGAACGCATAGCATCCAGCAGTCCGTGAACACAGTAGCATGCAACTTAAACTAGATGCCGTTACAGCCGCTTTGAGTACACTAAAACAATGGTCGTTGGATTTCTGAAATGCTACGCGCTCGGCCATATTACTATGAGAAGGCAGGACGAGTAAAACAATTCGCAAGAAATGAAACAAATTCATGCCTTTGCTCTTAAGCTCGGTACTTCCTCCTTGGAGAAACGAAGGACAATTGCAACAGTATAAGCAACGAAAACTGGAATGAATGCTATTCTGTTCGGACGCGACAACAATAAAAGTGCTCCGTGCCTGAATTATGAGTATAGTGTAGCTTATTCCTGTAGTTTTCTAGAAACACAAGAATCGACTGAAGGACTGTAAGTTCTGGCAATAAAACAGAAACTTATGCCAGTACCTTGACCATACCTTCAGCTATAAGCTTCTAAAACTGCTTTTAGAAAATATTCGTGTTTTATAGCCTAGTAAGTTGTAATACGCCCCTTTTGCTGTCATTTTTACGCTACGTTGCCTGACGTTAACTTGGCAGCACTGGAGTACAGTAGAATCTCTTTATAACGAAATGTATATGTAAAAAAAGCTTCTTATAGAACCAACTTTTGGAATATGCCAAACAAATTTTTGTAGTCCTGCGAAATTTGTCACAAAAAATTTACTATAGTGAGGCATAATAGTTGTGCTAAATTTATTTCACAGCTTTTATTGCAAAATATGCACTACAATTTCTTCTTAAATTCAAACACAACCAAACGTGCATTTTGTTCATTATAGAAGGAAACCAAGAAGCAAAACAAAAGCCTGCAATGCGTTATTATGGATATAGTGCAAACTGATCAGGTCCAATGATTTTCAAGTGGTTAAACGCGACAGAGCCTTGAAAACCTAAGTGTAACAAAGCTGTCCTAATAGGAGTTGTTGTATTGGGGCAGTCAAAAGACAGCAAAACTCCAGTAGGTCTGGGGTAAGGTAATGACGACTCACAGAAAGGTGTACCAACAGTGTGCCAGTGCATGTCGGTAAGATTTTGATTCGCATCGCTGATGTTTATCAAAGTTAGTTGAAATGAGGTTACAATAATTGGTTTGGGAAAAGTAACCCTGAAATCTATCGTGTTTGTGAAACTCGCAGCGTTAGCACTTTGATAGAAAACGCTGGTCTCGACAGAGAACGCGTTTTCAAGATTTGAGCCGTTCGCTGTTCCAGTGATGCCAACAGTGATATTAGCGTTGTTTTGACTGGTGTAAAACAGGGAGGAGGCAACCACGGACGAAAGAAGTGTTGTGCCTTTTCTTCCCACGAGAAAACATGACGAATAAGTGTCTACAAAGGAAACAATTAACAAATCACATAAATATAATTACGAAATACATTCTTTTAATTAATAAGAATGTAAACCTACAATGCGTTGTAGGTCACAAAAGATGCTAATACTTCATATTGTCAAGCCAGTCTTTGTTAATTCTTTCGTTTTAGTGTAGTTTCCCTTTTTGTCTCCCTTGGTTTCTGAAATAGTGAAAGTCATTTCTCCGAAACCAAAGGGACTACGTTGATTTCGTTTGTGTTAAGAAGAAGCCACAAAAAGGACGATAGGGGGGGGGGGGGGTAGGTGAGTAGTGGCGATAGGGAAACTGGAGAGAAAAAGTTACAGAGCGAGTGGAGATTATATCTCAGTGGCGAATACAGATTCCGTTGGCTACCTGAGCCTTAGTCTTTATATTTCCTAGCAAGATCAAGGCCCCGTGAAAGACTACGTCATTGCAAAACCCAACCAGCTGTTAGTTAAAATGTGGCAGTATAAAAACATGTCAAATATTACAACAAACATAGGCGTCGGAAGTGGTATGGCAGGTATAGCAAATGCCATACCAAAGAAAATTTTGGTATGGCAAACATATGGTTTTGCCATACCAATCGAGACATTTTGCCCTACCAATATTAATAAAAAAAAATAACCTTACCTTTTCGTGAACATATGTAGTCAGTGTGTGAGCAATAGGGTAGAGAGATTTGCTGCTCATATTAACCTTACCTTTCGTGCACACCCGCTAAAATAAGCATTCTTTGCTGGTTTCCTGTCTTTTATGAGTTGAGCACAGACCCAGACTCTGACACTTAGTAAAGTTACAGTGGTTTCTTTTTTAGTCCTTGTATTCTACTCTATGCATTCTTTGAACTAGTAAGCTTCTTGACGCATGCCAAGAAATCTATGTATTCTATGTATGTTTTACGCTGAGAACATGTATTTGTTGCTAACCGATTTAAATTTGTACTTTTTTATGCGAGCCTTTTTTTTCAGAATTAACAAAGCCGAAACAGAGGAGTAAATTCAGGAATTAAACTGGAGCAAACGCGTTTCGACGCTTGCTATCTCCACTGAATCAGTGGAGATCTCGTGCAAAAGAAAATATATGTCTTCTCGTGCAAAGAAAACCTTGTTCAACGGCGCATCTTCTTCGAGTGACACATAAAAATTCGGAGCTTTAACTTTAAAAACATAATCCAGCGTCAAAATATAACCCAGTGTCCCCCATTTAGCAGCCAGTTTTTTATCTTTACATAATTATATTGTTCTGTGTTATAATACATCAATAAACGTCTGAAAGTAATAAGGTTTATTTCTGTGTCATAGCTCACCCGAGGTGTGTCATAGTACCCTCCAAGTTCGGGTATTATGACACACAGACGACTTGTGGGAAAACTTTTTTTTACAATTAAACGGTTTTCTCGAGGAGTGGGGAAAAATTAGCAAAAGTACCGGAAAGAGCTCAGTACAGAATAACGGTGGAATAATTGACATTTGTTTATAACTTTTGTAAGGAAAAAAGTTTGAGTAAAAAGTGTGTCAAAGCACCAGACTCTCCCCTTCACCTTTTGCCTTTGCCATACCAATCCTGAACTGCTTCCGACGCCGCTGACAACAAATTCAGTAAATTCGTAAAGGCAAACAATATGGATGAGTACGGGGAATCTCGACCTATTTCTAAACCTATTAGCGTGACTAGACAAAAGTTACTTGGTCTTGTTTGTTCACAAACTGAAACATTCTCCTATACTTTTTTTCTTTTAAGCAGTAAAAATGTAATTTTTGTATTTGTTACCGAATTTTTGTTATTGGTACCTTTCCAGAAGAACGTATGGCAACTCAGCTCCAGGTTACAAAGTATCAAGCAAGTAAATACTGATCCTGTATTCACTTCCTTTATGACGGTGTAGTCGTAAGATTGATTTGACAAACGGTAAAACTCTGCCTGGGTTTGAAATATTGCGCAAGCTAAGAAGAGTACTGCAGTTAGTAGCAAAGAAGTGTCCATGTTCAAGAGCAAAGAGTTTATGTCTCATTATCATCAGGTACGAGGAACTTTCGAAATCCATGTACTTAATTTGTAGCATGCGCAACGACAGTCGCAACCATTACCGATTTTCGCGGGAACACTCTCATTATTAGGTTCGGAAAATTGGACAGAAAAGCGCCAAAAAAAGGGGACTTCTTCGATCTTGACTTTCAACGCCTTTTCGATGTGACCTTTTTGTTTTGTCCAGGAAACCAGCCGTACAAGTGTCATACCTAGATTCTCTTCATTTCGGCCTTCGTATCGAATATCAATTGTAGTACACTTGCCTTCTTTCCTTTTCTAGTATTCTCCTACTTAAAAAATCTACCTTCAATTCTTCTCTGTACTATGTAAGAATTTGCTACCAAATTTGCAAAAAATCTGCTTTGACAATAAAAAAAAACACTAAGACAACATAAGACCTATAATTCTTTTTTAGTGTAGGCCTACCATTCGACTCATTGCAAAGTGTATATTTTAATAATTTCCCCGACTTTCGGTTGCAATCTTGAACACATATTTTTCGTAATACTCGTATTGTACTTGTATTGATTACTGCGAAGGTTATGGTTTCGTATCTAGCCGTAAAAGTATCATTTTCAATATAAGTACCAAGTGGAGCAATAAAAGCTTTACCCTTCCAGGCTAACTTTACGGTATTATTACCAAAATTTTATGGGACAGACCTCTGTACATTTTAAGATATTGCGAAATTTTCCTGGTAAAAAACGTAGTAACATGAAAAATGTACACTTTTAAATTATAACTATTTTTTTTAATACATTTTCAATTTGCTTCTACCCATAAATTTCTAAACAATAAGACTGTAGAGTAAAATGTTGATGCTACTAGTTTTTTTTTTCATTTTAACAGCATGTGCGTAGCTCGTTGCCTGTTAAATACGCAATTGGTCAACTAAGGCCAGTTGACACCAGGCGCTGAACTGACAATATTTTGGCGTTCATTGTTACTCAACAGACAATTTCGTAGTCGCCCAACAATGAATCCCAAGATTCATTGCTTGTAAGAATGAAATCCCCTGCACCCAGCCTGTAATAGTGAGTTCCTTTCTGACCTTCTTTTGAGACAGTTCCGTTTCTTGAGCGTGAAATTTGATTGTTGTAAACGTAAAGTGAGAGTTAGCACGAGAAGGAACGTGTGTTTGTGCGATTTTGTATCGGAGTTCGTTTTGGTGTTGATGTAAATTGGAAGTTACGAATAAACGGAATTTCAAAAGGAGTAGAACGTAACAATATACAGAACTCTTGGTTCCGAAGGAAAAGAAAAGTGGTCTTTTGTACGGGAAACTGGGTTTCCTGTTCAACAGTAATGCCAGTGCGCTTAAGATAGTAGGATTAACACACAAAGGATGTGGTCCTGCGGCTTCTAATATTCCCCGTTCGTTCGACACTACATAAACACCTTCTTGCAAACAACTTTGGCTTGACATTCAAGTGGTGGCATTCGGAAGGCTAATAGGTACATTGTTTTGACACAGGAAAAACCTCTACCTCAAGTTTCCTGAGGAAAACCGATTTCCGCCTTAAAATACTATAAACTTGAAGACGACAATGTTACTAGGTTCAGTCAGAGTCCGGAGTTCAATCAAAGACTCACGGAGCTGTACTAAATATTCTCATTCCTGCTCAGATTTACATTTTGGGTTCCAAAAATGACTAGCGGGGCTGATCTGCAGCGAAAGCTGCTTCACTTATTCGAGCACGTAAGTGAACCTATTGATGAGCCGAAAGCGGATGGAAAAGTTGTCTACGTCTTGCCAGGGAAAGATTTGGTAAGTTTAATTTCCTGTTCCATATACATTCTGCAATACTTTTTAACCACCGTAATTAAAATTTTATACGTGTTCATTTTATATCTGTGCTGATTTTAAAGGAAATATCGAACGCAATCGGAAACCGCTTTGGTAACGTGCAGCCCGATTTCAAATTCAAAGTTGAGCCTCGTCCGTTACCCGACCTGACCTTTATCAAACGACTACCCCGAGGTCAACCGTTCTCGAACTTCATTCCACTGCACCGCGAATTGGCTAACGAGCTTCTCAAAATTTTTATTTGTAACAATTTTACATTTTAATTTCCAATTTCCTCATTCGTGCAGTATTGTGCAATTTCGATAACTTTCAGTAATGTCACAGCCATAAAGGTCATATCGTAACTTAGCCTTACAACCTTCTTGTTCCCTTAGCATGTGCGACTCCGGATATTTTAATAGACACCGCTGCTCAAATTCGGAATGAGATAAACGAAGGACTTTTCGTGTATGCTCTAATGGCCTGCACAATTCGTAAGAAAGAATTTCGCGGCATTCGCTTGCCACCTATCAGCGAAGTGTTTCCTGATGCCTTTTTCGAAGCCGGGGTATTGAAAAAGGCCAAAAAAGACACTAAAAACCAAACAACTGGTTCTCCTGTAAGAGAAACGTTGCCACCAATCAAAGGAATGGAATTTTAATAATTTTAATCTATTAGAAAATCGTTTATATTGACCGCTTCTTCAGCGCCACTGACAAAGACCCCGAGAACAAGGTTGCCTACTTCAGGGAGGATATGGGAGGTAACAGCCACCATTGGCACTGGCACTTGATCTACCCTGCTGAGGGCGAACACCGTGACAGACGCGGCGAACTTTTCTTCTACATGCATCAGCAAATCGTTGCAAGGTAAGCACCGCTTCTTCAGACTGAACAGGTCCCCATCTCCAAGTGGTTAAGACGCTCGCCTGCCAACCTCCGAGTCTTGGGCTCGAGTCCCGCGTGCGGCGAAAAAAATTGGCCATTAGCGCCTATGCTGGTCGCTGTCTTGCCAGCCGATAAAAGACTCTTTGCCAGGCCGCTCTTGTCACTTGAGTTCCCGATAAACCTGTTTACTTGTTCTCGTGCTTATCGAACATAACTTTGTAGGTGCGATATCGAGCGTCTAGCTAATGGTCTGAACCGTGTAAAACCACTGCACAACTGGGATGAACCAATTCCCGAAGCTTACTTTCCTAAGTTGACAATGGAAAACTCCGGGATTGCATGGGGCAGTCGCCCAGCAGGCATGCGTATGCAAGACATCGACATAAAGGACGAGTCCATTGATCTGAAATTCACAATTAACGATTTGGAACGCTGGAGAAGTAGGATTTATCACGCTATTCACCAAGGCGTTTTAGAGGATGTAAGTGTAACAAGTATGAAAATCCCTTTCTTTTTAACTTACAAATCTGTTAGCCTTCCGGTAAGAAAATTCGCATCGATGGAGACAACGACGAAGGAATTGATTTACTAGGCAACGTTATCGAAGCTGCCCCAAAACTTTCCATCAACCTTAAACTCTACGGTGACATGCATAACCTTGGTCATGCTGCGATTGCTTTCATTCACGATCCTGACCGCTCTCATCGCGAAAATCCTGGTGTGATGTATCAGGCCATGGGGGACATGCGAGATCCTCTGTTCTTTCGCTGGCATAAGTTCGTCGACGACATGGCCCAAGAGCATAAAGCTACCCTAACGCCTTATATTATCAAACCCACCGAAGAGCAGAAGAAGACAAAATTCGCAGTAAATTTAACGAAGTCACCGCTCGAGTCATAAAGCGTTTTTCGTTTCAGTTGACATATGATGAGATCGAGCTTGAGTCTGTCAAAGTGATTACTCAAGATGGTCACAAAAGCGAGTCGAACGTACTAATTACTGGCTGGCAAGAAAGTGATCTCACCTTAAATCGTGGTTTGGATTTCACTGCGAAATTCCCAGTCATTGCGCGTGTGAAACACATGCAACACTTGCCGTTTACCTACACCATAAAAGTATACAACAGTAGCCTGGTTTCATGTTCTTACACCAAGGTCTATCGTCGCAGGTGAACAACAAGTCACGCGTACCACAAGATATAGTTTTGCGCATGTTTATGGCGCCAACGTACGACGAAGTCGGCAAAGAGTTGGATCTACGTGACCAGCGTCACTTCATGGTGGAAATGGACAAATATAATGTCAAAGGTACTAACCACATACTTCTAGGTGTTTTTCTGAATATGTTGTTTTTCCTGCAAATTGTCAGTTCAACCGGGCGTAACTAAACTGGAACGCAAGTCGAGCGACAGTGCGGTGACTATTCCCTTCGAACTTACTTTCCGCGAGCTGGAATCGGCCAATACCACCTCGACGCCTCAGTTCAACTTTTGCGGCTGCGGATGGCCAGACCACATGCTGGTACCCCGCGGCACTAAGAACGGCATGGCTTTCAAGCTGTTCGTCATGGCAACAGACTGGTCCAAGGACCGGGTGCAAGAACCGGCCCAAGGAGGGTGTGAAGAATGCCGAAACGCGGCTTCATATTGTGGAATCTTGGATCAGAAATACCCCGATAAGCGTCCGATGGGCTTTCCGTTCGATCGCCCGCCTCCGAAAGGCGTGCGTATGCTGAAAGATCTCGTGACGCCCAACATGAAAGTTGTTGACGTACAAGTTTGCTTCCGTGATCAAATTATCAACACCAGAAGATTTCCTGGGTCGGGACAATAAGCCTAGAACAATACCACCCGCCTCGAGAACGATTTGTTTTAATATATTAAAATTACAAAACTCCATGATGACTGAAAATCTTGTTGGTTTGAAGCTGCTTAACGCAACCTTATCAACTACTAAAATACATGTACTTAGTCACTAGTGTAATCTTTTCCAGATGACAGCGTCTAATGGCTGTGTTCCAGATCAGATGAAACTGAAAAGGCAAATGTTGCTAGTGACGTAAGAGGGAATGCTTTAAACGAAGGAACAATAGTCACACATTTAACTTTTGTCATTTGTTTAACGCTTGAGTTTACAGCAGTCAAACTTTTACTAAAAGTTAGTATTAATAGGACTAATCATATATTCCCTTTACTTATAATTTCAGCCGCTTCACAAACTGTGAGCGCTCATTTAGTAAATTTCAGCGATTCTTTACAAACTGCAAACGCCCCTTTATCAACTGTACTAAGCGTACAAACAGTAGTACGAGCGTGCGTTTCGCGATCTCGGACGCTGGAGAATTATTTTCCACACTTTTAAGTGTAAACTATTCTACAGAATAATACATGCCATCATTGACTCCTTTTTGACTCCCTACTTTTGAATAACTGTGGCTTAGCTTTAAGACGTTATTCGGTGGTTTACGCTGTACATAAAAACATGCCAAACATGTAAATGATTTGGGTCATATTAAGGTATTTAACGTGATAACGAAAACACTATGACCCGTTTCATTTAAAAACAACCAAACATTCTTTTTTTTCACGTAAACTTCACTCTTTTTCGACGAAACTTTGCCCATGTGATTTTATCGTATTCACTAATTGTCTGATCTTTTCTCGGTTCCGAAATATATGTACTTAATTAATTATGACTTTTACGTAATTTGTCCGCCGTGTCAAATGTCCCGTCCTTTTCAAACAACAGTATTTTACTGCGAGAAAGTGTTTGTCGGACAAAAGATGGCAGTTGCTGTCATGCGCTTCTAGGCTCCAGGTTAAAGCACCTGGTCCGGATTCCAGGTTTCACGTATAATCTCCCAAGCACTTTTTCTGGAGTTGTGTTATTTCTTTCCGTTATATTACTAGTACCCATTTTCACGGTTGTTTTCCATCCAGTTTGAGGCCCTTTTTTACTCATGATTGTTTTCCATCGAGAAAAATGAGTTCACTATCCCAATAAATCCAGTTTAACCTAGTCTGACGGATTCTGGATGGCTTTTCAACAAATGGCATTTTACGCAGCTTGCATGTAATGAAGTCAGACTGGTAATCTAACACCGCTAAAATGTGCCGGAAATCTTGAATAAAAAAACGACAAAGATCCGCTTGAGAAAGAGCTTAGTTACTTCTGGGAAAACAGGAACTGTTGTGACGTCACTGAACCGGACAAGGTCTCGCGCGAACCTTGACTGTCCCGCGTTGCATTCACTGCATTGTACACCAGTCTAGCCCTGAGCAACGCCCCATAACAAGCTGCGTCTGTCTATTTTAGTGCGGCCACACTGATCTCCGTCTTACCGTAAACTTGACTGTGCAGTGCAGGGAATAAAACGGCCTTCTTCCTGATTGAAACTCCACAATACTTTCAGTTATATCATGGGGATCCAAACTTTCCCCACAAGTACCTTTTCAAGAGTATCTTACTTAATTTCTGCTTTAATATTGTGCTTAGTACTCGCTCAAGGTCAAGGAGGTGAGTCAAATGAATATCACGCAAGTTTTGGTCATAACTTATACCAGATTCTTTCGATTATTTTACTGAACTAAAACTTGAATTAATCTTTGCGCTTGTATCCTTTTAGCTTCTCAATGCACCCGAAAAATAAAGACAGGATTTTTTAAAGTGAAGGAAACATTTACCTGCCCGCGTCCTGGTGACCCACAAGATTTCGTTTATTGCTGTGGAGACGATGATGATCAAAGTTGCTGCAAAAATCCCTTTGGCTTGGATGATGATACCGTGGAATTAATTGAGAAAAAGTAAATAATCTGAAACAAACTAATTACTTCAGTTTTCTTTTGCGCAGAAGATTCTTCAAATGTCATGTGTATTGACGAAGAACATAGAGCTTGCCACGAGAAAAATAAAAAAAAAACTCGAAACGTAACTACGCGGCATGATTCACACTTACAAGAACTATTCGTGTAAAATTTTGGGGATTTTTTTATTCGTTTTATGAAGAAAATGTGATGCGTTCAATACTTTAATCTAAGTTGCCATCGCAATTCGATTATATTTTTGGCTGCTTCAGAGGCAGATACTTTTGCTTCGATATAAACGTAGTATAAACAGTTGAAAAGGGCGGAAACCGCGCGTTTGGGGAGCTAAAAATCGATATGAAAGGAAACGATTTATGTATACAACCAGTTGACCTTTCGTAATACTGTGACTTGTGTCACTTGAATGCGTTGCATATTTTGAATAACTTAGTGAATTTTTCACGCAATTAAGGTGAAACAATGGGCCTCAAACTCCATCAGTAAAAAGCTTTCAAATTTAAGTCAGCATATTCTTAAACTTTCGTAGCATAACTTTAAGTTTCAAAACCATTAAAACAAATTTTTTTAATTAACGAAACGAAAACCAAGCGAACGGAAGAAGATAACACTGGTTGTTTTTTATTTGGGCTTTAAGTAATTATTTTTGTTTACTTGTAGTATTGGCACCATTGTTGCGGTAATCGTCGGCGTAATTGGGTTTATTATCGTCGCTTGCTTACTTTGCTGCTGCCTTTGCCCCTTTTGCTTGCTGTACAAGCGTCGACATGCCGGATCAGTTTACCAAGGTAGAATTTCGTTTACAAAAGCTTTAATTTTTCACTGTTTTTAGTAGTTCTTCCTATAAGTTGTGCGAACAAGGAACCTTTTCGTAAAGTAATTCGTCATTATCTAGCATCACGGCGTAATTTATATTCTTACCTTCTCATATTCCTTTACGAAACAGTAGAAACTATTAAGCAACATTTAGAATGTGGATTTCCTTAGTAATATGTACGTTTATTTTTATTTATTATTATTATTTTTTTTTTTGAGACGTATTTTTTGCCGTTTTTGCTCCCGTGCACTGTTCTATTTTTGGCTACTATTCTTATTATGTTGTACTTTTTTTAAATAAACTTACTAGTCATACGCGAGAATAAATTACAAACTTGATGACTTGTTATTTTACATATTTTTTACGACTTAATTGTTATGTGTTGTATGGCTTCATAACCTTTCTAGACCGAGACGCGCTACCATCCATAAACCCATACGCAATAACACGGGAAATGGGTCGGATTTTGCTTGGTAATTTTGAACTCCGAATTTGCGTTAAGGCGAAAGGCTGTGATTGTATTTTTATTTAGAGAATAGAATGGGGTAAATTTAGTAGCTTTGTGAAAGATGTCTTCCTTTTCTGTAGCTTTCTGTCATAGTTGTTTTTCATGTTCATAAAAAAGTGGTACAAGGAAGTTCAGGAAGCCCATATTCTCGTACCCCTTTTTTATGGACATAAGAATAGTTTTGACGTTTCTTACTGTGGAACTTGGTAAGAATTGCAGAAAAAATGGAAATAAATTACAGAACCTTTTAAGTGTTCTATAACTGTTTATATAACTTTGTAAACATGAATTGTGATTACTGAATAATTGCAACTTTTCTTTTCATTTGCAGCAGCGTCTCAAACTCCAGCAATGAACGTTACCGTAGCACACGGATCTTATCCTATGCAACCGAACCCGAACAACTCGAGTCAACCTAGTTACCCCGTAAACCCTCCAAGTTACCCCGGGGCGCAGCCATCGTACCCTGGAGCCCAACCCAGTTACCCACCTGCGCAACCCGGTTACCCTGCGGGTCCTGCAGCTTATGGTTATGACGCCCAAGGAAACGCCCCGCCCCCTGGCTTCTCGGTACAGCCGCCGTATCCAGGCTATCCGCCCAATCGTAATAAAATTTTTCTCTTTAACGCTTAATTACACTATAACATATAATAATTACTTGTGCAGTAACATCTCGTTATAACGAACCAGAAAAACTCTTCGTTATATCCGAAGTTCGTTACATCAGACGCTTTTTCGTTGTATTTACACAACTCGGAACCAAAATCGTTCACTGTTACGAACAATTTATTGTAACGAGAATATTTTGTTCGTTGTAACGATAGAAAAAGTTGTTTTGAAATCATTATTTTTTAAAATATTTTTTTAAAATTTAATTAAATTTGTTTAATTATTTTTGTTTATGAAGAAGTTTTTCATTAATTTTTAATTGCAGAAAACACTCCTTACCCCGTGAATGACGCGTATCAGAAAGCACCGCCGTACAATCCGAATTATTAGTCAAATTTTGCCTCATTTTCTCTCTCACTCGCCGTTGAACTCGAACGAAATCTCTTGGCCCGATTTGCGGAGGGAATTGATTCTCTAGAAGAAAATTGACTGCCATTCTGCCGCTTAAAGCATGGATCAAGACTCGAAAATCAATGTTATTCTGTTTTATTGATACTGAACGTCTTTTAGTTTTATAATCAAGTTACTTTTCTGCTCTGTCTTCGCTGAGAAGTGCAAAACTGCAATGGATTTACAAACTTGTAATAAAAAGGAAAAATTACAGCACTGCGAAAAAAGTACAAGGAAGAATAAAATGAAAAAAATTAAGAATTTTAGACATGGAATGTTTTCTTGTCTTATATTCTTAGTTTAAAGGAAAAGGCAGTAAAACACTTGTTGAATAAACACAACAACGTGATGCAAAGGAAGAAAAAACGACTATACATTGACAGGGAATTAACGGAAATCCGGTAATATAATTTTAATCGTGAAAACTAACGACTGACGAACTTTTCTCCTTACCTTTACAAAAAGACATTTATGACCACCAATGACAATAAAGCGACAAGAAGTAGGTTACAACAAGGGAAAAGACTCTTGAATGTACTAATGTACGAAATATTTTCTCAACATTCCTTCAATTTTCGTGAAAGTAACATTTCGGGAAGTTTTTCGCCTTGTCCGTCGAATATTGGGTCAGAAACGATTTTCAACATTCAGAAAATAGCGAGTCGAACGTTTTGAATTTATTTCAGGTCAAAGGGCATGTGTCGTGGCGAAGCGGAGTCCGAAATTCCTAGAAAACACAAAAAAATAGCAACTTTCTTGGCCCTCCATAAACCCATAAGCCATAACACGCGAAAAGGGTCGGAGATTGCTGGGTAATTTTGAACATCGAATTTGCCTTAACCTAGAAAGGCTGAGACTGTATTCTTATTTAGATAATATAAGTACGGTCAAATTAGTAGCTTTGTGGAAAACGCCTTCCTTTTCAGCAACTTTCTCTGTCAGAATTTGTCCATAAATGTCCATAAAAAAGTGGTACAAGGAATTAACGAATCCCAGTATTCGCGTACCCTTTTTTATGGACATAAGAACATTTTGACGTTTCTTACTGTAAAAACTTGTGAAATATTACAGGAAAAAAATGGAAATAAAAATGGATGAGTAATCGACGCTTATGGGAACAACAATATCGCTAAGTGGAGACGAAAACCACCCACGATGGGATTTCCTTACTTCGTATTTTTTAAATTAATTTTTACCTGTAGTATAAACAGGTTGGTCTCCCTGTTTTAAGGACGTCGTTTCATTGGCTGTCGCTGCAGCAGGCATGGGAATGGCCGTTGAATGGGCCGAATTACTGGGTTCTACAACAATAGGCGAATTGGGTCGTTCGTCTTCATCGCTGCTGTACTCTTCCTACAAAAACCGTTCCACAAACCGTACATTCAGTTAATTCTCTCAAAATTCAAGAATTCAATTCTAAATTCTTTGTCATAAAAAAATTAAGTTGCTTCTAAATCCGGCCAAACTTGTAGCATACAATAATAGAAAAACGCCACAAATCAAATTCAAACTATGCCGTGCAGTCATGCGAGCAAATTACTCGAAAAATGCGTCAAACCAAGATAATTCCAATTAGTGTCGTGTATGGTGCAAAATTGGCCAGAAACGGGTATTAAGGGAGGATGATAAGGTTCTCAGCAGTTGTGAAGGTTCAAATTACCTTTTGGGCGTTTGAACCGCTAGCTGAGGATGGTTGCTGCGTTACGACTTCTTCTGGATTAGAACTACTACCAGGTTGGACTTGGTCTCCCTAAAAGGCGATGCGTTTTGGTGGTACAGGACGGATATAAGGTAAAAAGGGCCAATAGGGAAAAACAACAAAAAATTAGGAACTCATAAATACCAAACCGGACGAAACACAAGCAACAGCAATTAAAAAATAATAATAAAAAATCAAAAAAAAAAAGCCAGGCCCCGGAATTGACCTCCCTGAACCTCGAAAACGACTTCTAATTTGTCTGAAAGCAATATGGAAGTATTTGGAAGTGCAAACGCGACCAAGGACAAGAAAATTAAAGATTATTTGAGCTCAGTTTACGTACATGAAGATTGTGATAATCTCCAGTTTCCTCGGGCGGCTTGGGTTTGCATTTGCCGCAGCAGAAATTGCAGCAACAGCAGAAACAGCAGCACAAGTAGCAACCCGTGATGAGACCACAGAAGACAAACAACGCCTAGGAAACGAATTTCAGAGGATGATCCGAGTTTCGCATTGAAGAAAATGGGATTAAAAGTGATGGTTTTATACTTTGCACCATCCTGACGTGACTAGGAAGTAAGTGTTGACATTCTCTTCCCCAAATTGCTCGGCTATGTACAATCCCAACGATCCATAATTGTCGTAAATGTTACGCTTGGTGCTGTCACTGAGTATTGAATGCGCTCGGTTAATCTCCTTAAACTGAAAAACAGAAATGGACAATAGCAGACAAAACATTACTTAAGTACATTAATGCAATTAATAAAACTTAGCTTTAAGCTACTATACTAAATAATAAACTAAAACTAATATACTAAATAATAAACTAAAACTAATATACTAAATAATAAAATAAATTTTTAAGAAATCAAATAAAAGTTGCTAACGAAAACTAGGACGCTTGTTACACTGCACATGTAACTGACAATTGACGGTCGAGATATCTCCTTCTAGCCATGTTTAAGAAAGATAACACTACCGTTTCCGCTGCATCGGGATTATCAGGGTTTTTGTCCGGGTGATATTTCAGTGCCAACTTCCGGTAGGTTTTTTTAATATCATCGGCAGTGGAGGTTTTGGGCAAACCCAACAATACGTACAAAGAGTCTCCGGAAGTTCTGAAACAATATACATTTAAAGGTTGAATGTCAAGTTATATTGATCTGAATAATGGATGTGTTATATTTAACAAGTTATTATTAACGAACGGGCGATCTACTGAGGCAGAAATAGGGTTTAAGGGCGTTCAGATTGTAAGGAAAGGGCAATAAATGTGTAAATAGTAGGTACTTACGACAACTTCCTTTTATCCATTTGTATTTACTGGCTTAAACGACTTGTTATTGCAGCCAAGGAACCCCTGCAGCTACGCTATGCTTTGAAGAGGAGGCGGAGCTAGGATTAGCCGAGCCTTAGGAAGCAGCCCTCTCTAGCGGAACTGTAAGAAAGCCGAATGTCTCCTCCTCTTGTCAAAGCACAAGAGCCAGATTTAGAATAGTTCGAATATTATATAGAGTAAAAGGCTGTAACATTTATTGTTGTTAACATTTTGTCAAACATCAGATAAATGGAATAGTCGATTATGTGACCGTTAGATGGCACAGTTTGACTTACAACAGACCAACAACAGCATAAGACCTTAATCCTTTCTTCACTTCATGATATCTTCCTTCCTTTTACTGTCTTACTTCAACCGCATATATCCTCGTTTGCGTTTCGTTTTTTTTTTAATGTAACGGTGGGGAAACAATGCCCAATATAAGCCAACAAAGTACAGAGCGTGAAAGCAGCAGTCGACAATGCACCCTGGAGATAACGCGGATCGACTTTAAAACTACAACTGACACTATTTTCAAATACTATTGAAAGAATATTATTTTTTCTACTAGTGTCGAAGCATTAAAGCCTTCGCTTAGAGTTCAATGTTTCAACTCAAATCAATGCTGAAATCAATGGAGTTTTAATAAAAAAATGATATTTAATTTGCACCTGGTTTACTTTCACGGAGGCGTAAAATGGTAATTACTACATGACACACACGTACAGGATATACCTGAAAAACCAGACGCAAAGCAATAAAGTCTCCATGGCTTCAGAATAGGGAAAAAGGAAACAATGGCTCTCCTGTTTTACTGTAACAATTATATAGAAATTAAAGGAAATTGTATCTTACAACGAAACGGTTCGTTCAGTAATCACGTATTCTCGAATGTACAAAGAACATTTTCAGACCTCGTCATACGTATTATACATCTAGAAAGCAATTTAAAGATATACATCCACACTTAAATTCACAGACGTTACAACACATTTAGACAGTGGTCTAATAAACACGTTCAGATACAGTGCAGTTGCAAGATTGTACCACAGCTTATCGGCACAGAAGTGTGAAATGTACGAGTGAGATATACTGGAGAATAAAATAGAAGTACAAGAGGACGTGCACAATTATGCACTCTAGGTATTGTTTTCTGCGCGATGGAGTTACACAATGGGTGTTTATTTGTTGGTTAATTTTTACAGTCCTCACGCACTTCCATCGTCTGAATAGAAATAGTTTTGTCAACAAAACCGAAGGTGTACTCGCAAATTTCAGCTTACATGATGTACTTAGTCAATAAATGGCAGTCAGCCGGAAAGTACTGGCAGACCACGCCTTGTCATTACCAGCTTCTGGAGGCACGTACGAACGTATACTGATTATCACAACCTTCCGTAGTGGTTCGACATTTACTGACGAGTTGCTCAACCACACACCGGGTGTGAATTACAATTTTGAGCCCCTGCTCTTCTTCGATAAGCACATCCTTATCAGAATCAACGAGACTGGTGGAAAAGCCTATTGACATACTCTATCATATGTTACAATGTGACTATGGTCCGCTGCTTAGAGAGTCCCGCTGGTTACCAATGAGGAAATCCGAACTTCTTCGGAGGAATGTTGCATACCGTTCGTGTACGGAAGTGGAGAACGAAACTTACTGCCAAAGCGCTGAATTTTTCTCGCAAGCTTGCCAACATTTTCCTATCCAAGTTGCAAAAATTGTTCGCTTGCCTTTGAAGCACGTTTTGCCTTTATTGCGACGTCCGGAACTAAGTTTGCGCGTAATTCTGCTCGTACGCGACCCAAGAGGTACGATGAACTCTCGCCGTCGGGAAGAGTGGTGTAAGGATTATTGCCTCAGCTTGGAAGGACTCTGCGAATTGCTGCGAAATAACTACCAATCGTCTTTAGAAGCGGCAAAAGAATTTCCTGAACGTTTCACCGTCTTAAGGTACGAAGGTATAGCCACGAATCCGGAAAATGTCACTGAATGGCTGCTACAGCGCTTGGGGATACCAGTGACGCCCTCTGTTGCTGAATATGTTAAAACACATACTCCTGCCGAGCTACAGGTGACTTTACCGATTTTCAAAAAAGAGGATCGCTTGTTGCAGCATGGAAAGAGCAGTTACCATGGGAAAATGTCCAAAAGATTAAAAGCTTCTGCCAAGACGTGTTTGATATGTACGGATACGTTAATGTTGCTGGCGCTGAAGCACTCAATGAAACCCTAACTGGAAACTACCTGCACCTGTTGAGTAAATAGTGTACCAAACCTTTGTGCCTTCGTACCACACGAGGCACGGTAGTCAGTTGAACACGTAAAGAATGTTTTGTACCTTTCCTGTAGCTGAATTGTAATTCCACGAATACTGTAACAACTTGTTTGACGCGATAATAAATTCCGCCTTAGAAACACTGGCGAGAAAAACTGTTATATATAAAAACGAGTTAAAATGACATTTTAACAACCTGTAATGATAACAGCTGCTGCTGATAGTACTATAGCTATCAGGATAACAAAACACTTAGAGTATAAGAAAATCTTTTCTGAGAACAATGGGGGTTAATTTTTATTACTTGTGAGCTGTGAGAAAGAAAGAAGAAGAGTTATATCGGGCATTATAACGTATACGTGTATTACACAATTAATCATTTGACATGACGAACTTATTTCATAGTAGCTCTAAACTTCCACTCCGTGTCGAAAGTGAGCGTGTCATTGAGCGCAAGAATGGGTAAATAACCATACATGCTGAAAACGTCGCTGCACGCGCTTTGGATTTCTTGAACATCTTTCCAAGGTAAGCTGTCTTTCCATGCTGCAACACGTGATCCTCTTCTTCTGAAAGTGTTTCCATGGTCGTGTATTTGTGTATTGGTATGTTTCTTTATGTAATCGGCAACAGATGGCGTGACTGGTATACCCAAGCGCTGCAACAACTCCCTGAAGCGTGCTTCAGGTTCTGTGGCTATGTCTTCGTACCTTATGACGGTAAAACGCCCAGGAAATTCTTTCGCCATTACCAACGCCTTTTCATAGTTACTTCTTAGCAAATCACACAGTTTTTCAGGCTTGGTACAGTAATAGTTGCACCAGCTTTTTGCACGTAAAGAAGCTATCGTAGCTCTGGAGTCGCGTACCAGTAGAATTGTGTGCAAATTTGGCTCTGATTTTCGCACTACGTTCAAAATATTGTTCAGTGAAGTCCGGACAATTTTGGAAACTTGGATCGGAAAGTATTGGCAAACCTGGGATAGATGGCGTGGGTTTTCGCAGTAATTTTTGTCTTCTACATCTCTACACGCAAGGTACGCAGCGTTGCTTTGAAGGAGACGAAATTTTTCTTGATCTATTCCTTGGAATTGTTGAAACAATGGGCCATAGTTGCACTTCAGCATTTCAGTTAATTCAGTAATATATCTATTTCCGTGCAACTCAGGGTCAAGGTGGTCGAAGTACATGAGAGGTTCATAGTTGTACAACGCGCCTGGTAATTGGCTCAGTAATTCGCCGGTTAATGTCGACCCACTTCGTCCGGTTGAGACGATTAAAATGTGTCGGTACGTGTCCCGTGCTGTTGGTAAAGTCAAACCGTATTCCGCCAGTACTTTTCGACTACTGGCAGCACGCTCGCGAAGTAAATCGGTTAATGGAGCTTTGATGGTTGAAACTGTATCCGGTTCGGTAACGGAAGTAATTTTCGCGGAATTATGGATAAATATGAACACCAAAGAAACTAAAGCACTGAAACAAATAATTCCTTGAATTCTCCGTCGATAATTACGTCGACAAAACATGTTTAATATGTATGTTTGCACTCTTGTAGCCGCAGCGTTCTTTGTGTGCTTGCTTGAGAGCGCACGGAGAATATGTTACTAGAGTGAATCTAGCCAAGGACATCTCGCAAACCTGTAATGATAACAGCTACTGCTGCTAGCACGATAATTATGGCAATTTTCTACAATGGCAACTGGCAGTAAGAAAAGTTGGCGTGAAAACGTTACGTGAAAAAGGTGGAAATTGATGTACGACAGAAAATTGTACCGAGTGTACAATTTCAAACCAATTTTCCAAAATGTTAATTTAAGAAAAAAAATTAAAGGATAATTTTCAACAACACTGTAACGATGTTACGTTTTCGGCGTTCTTATAAACTTGTCGATATCGGCGTTACAATTAAATCCAAAAGAAATAGAAAATTACGGAACGAACACTCGGAAACTGATAGTCTTTGTTGCTGCAAAACAATGAAAATTCGTTCGTGTTGCATAAGAACAATTTTTGTTTAACTAGCGAGAGAATGGCGCGTTGCCGTTGCAAGTGCAATTATACGTAGTACTTGTCTCAGGAACTCTAAGTTATGAACGCTTTCAACTTAATAGGTCAAGTGTTCTCGATTGTGGAAATAAACACACAGAGCTCGTAATTATAATACAAGTAAACGTGTAATATTAACAAACTTTAATGTTCTTAACAAAAACTTTTTACTCATTCGCCATCATGAAAAAGTTCAGTTACTGTCGCGGATGGAAACCGCGAGGGACACATGTTTAAAC
>JAGQDJ010000322.1:0-25296 GCA_022885665.1 Triops longicaudatus
AACCTTCACCTACTAAAATGAAGAGATAATTCAGTTCACAGGAAAAACTGAATGTATTACTACACTACACTTCCATTTCCATAACGATTGCATGTGAATGCAAGCAAAAGTGAAGAGCGAAAAGTGTAACGAGAAAAAAAACTAACTTCTCCCAAGGCAAGCGAGAAAATAAAAGCAAGTGTTCCTATAACTAGAGTTACCGCATGAAAGGTATAAAACCAAGTAGACCGCTTTCTGGAAATCAGTTCGTCTTCAACCACGGAACTTTCCAAAACCAACCATGAAACTCTTCTTGATCGCCGCTCTTTTGGCAGCTGCTTCAGCAGCCAGCGTGTATCCCCAGCCAGCTGCAACCTACGCCAAGCAGCCTGAAATCACCATTGTCAGCCAGAGCGACGTTCGCAATCCTGACGGAAGTAGCCAATTCAGGTAAACCTTTAGGTAAAGATAACATTCTGTTGCTTAAGTGCTCCTCATACAGCTATGCCGGATCTGACGGTACCACCCGTGACGAAGCTCAAGCCCAACGACAAATCGGCAAGGAAATCGGCAACACCAACCGTGGATCTTCTTACTGGGTCGCCCCCGATGGCCAACGCTTCACTTTAACCTGGGTCGCTGACGAAAACGGTTTCCAGCCCAAGGGTGACCACTTGCCTACCCCTGTGCCCATCCCCGAAGAAATTGCTGCCGTCTGGGCTACCGTTCGCACCCCAGTCAACCCCGCTCCTGCAGTCTATCCTGTCCCGGCACGTTATTAAATTATGAAACACTTTCTGTACAAAATGGATAAATTATTAATACATTTATGAAGCGCAATACCATTAAAATTATGAAAAACGAAAGACGAATATTCATATAAAGTAGTGCTTCTCAAGGCTGGGTTAAGGAAGCAAAACTCGGTAGAAAAAGTATTTTGTTGTGTAACGACTAGCACAGCCTCCTGAAGAAAAGCCTCTGAAAAATTATATAGAAGCGATAGAGGGAACCAAGGCTGTTGGTCAAAGACATGGGGATCAATTCTTGTAAAAAATTGAGCGAATATAGGTACACCAAGTCACATAGCAAGAGACGAACATTCGAAGCAAAGGAAGCCTTCTCCATTAAGACTATGATTATCACTAATGGTCCACATGGAAGAAAGAATCTGTTTGAGTGCCTCAGTTTCTTCTGTTGATCCCAGCTATGAGTTGGGAGGGCGGCAAAAGACGGGGAATGTTCCAAGCATTGTCTGGACTTGCCTACGCGCACTGTATGCCATGTCCCGAAACATTCTTGTTTTGCTTTTGATTATACTGTACATGTCAAATCGACTAGCAACGTTACGCATCCAGGTAGTTCAAAGTGTAAAGAGTTAGCTAAATAGTACACGCATACGCTCACAACTTTTTATAAAACTAGCACTAACTACGTTCACGTAAATTATAATCTAATAAGATAATCGATAGAAATAGAAAATCGATAGAAATTATAATCTACTGGCTAATCGATAGAAATCGAGGGATTCTTCAAACTTTAATTACCTTTCTCAGACGAAAAAAGAACAATAAAAATTTCTAATGTCTCAGTGCCTACCCTCTGAAGAGGTAGTTTTCGCAACTTATAAATTACACCTAACTTACCGTAATTAGAGTTTTGTGTAAAACTTCTTGTGTAGCACAACGACATTTTGACATTAGTGGCAATTTTTATCAATGGAAAGCCTTCATCAACTGAAATTAGTCCTTTCCTTATTAAAAAGGAAAGTGAAAGAGAGCTGTTGCAAGGTATGTTTCTCGTCGATCGGCAGCAGCGCCGTAAAAACAAGACGTTCCGAACGAGAGAGATGACGAAAAGGTCGGCTTTTCCCAAGGCCATATAGAAATAACAGTGTAGCTTCCCGCTAGTTGTACTTTCATTTTGTTGGTATAAATGGAGTGACTCGCTCTTCGTAAGTCAGTTCACTGTTGTACTTCGAACCTCCCAAAACTAACCATGAAATTGTTCTTGCTCGCCGCTGTCTTGGCCGCTGCTACAGCAGCTAGCTTGCCGTACCCTCAACCGGCTCCGAAGTACAGCAAGGATGCCGAAGTTACCGTCGTAAGCCAAAGCGATGTTCGCAACCCTGACGGCAGCAGCCAATGGAGGTAATCTACTTAACAAAGTATAAACCGCTTTGAAACTAAAATACGTGACTTTGCAGCTACGCTTTATCTGATGGTACCACCCGTGAAGAAGCCCAAGCCCAAAGACAAATCGGCAAAGAAATCGGAAACACTAACCGTGGATCTTCTTACTGGATTGCTCCTGATGGTCAACGCTTTACTTTGACCTGGGTTGCTGACGAAAATGGTTTCCAGCCAAAGGGTGACCACTTGCCTACCCCTGTGCCCATCCCCGAAGAAATTGCTGCTGTCTGGGCCACCGTTCGCACCCCTGCCAACCCTGCTCCTGCTGCTTATCCCGCCCCTGCCCGTTATTAGATTGAAAAATTTTGTATAGAGAAACTAATTTATCAATAAATATTTGCGCTGCAATCGATTTGTGTCTTTAATAAGTAAGCTATTCTAGATGAGAGTTGGACGAAGAGCGAACTATATTTTTCTTAATTATAGTAAGACAAGTTAATCCTGAAAAAAATGTGATGCAAAATCTCTAAGTGCGATACAAATCCACAGAAATCTGCTTGTAAAACGGCTAAATAAGGGCAATTACAGTGCATACAAAGCACCTAGGGGTTGGTCCATCAAAGAACGAGGTGAGGGGAACCATTGAAGTGACTTGCCACTCGCACGCAACACTTTTACTTTGAATTTCTCACTCACGACAAGAGAAAGATGAACTAGCATATAGTGTACTTCGCAATTTCATTGGATTGGCTTGTATTTGTTTCAATAAGAAATTCCAAACTTGTTTGATTTTATCGCTCGGACGAAAGTAGAGAATGGCACCCATGTCGTAATCGATGGAAACGCATCCAGGAAAACCTAGCGTTATTCGTCCTTGCTCAATTATTTATTAAATATAAAAGAACTCTGTAAGGCCTTACTATTTTGACACATAATATCCGATACAGGCTACATTTTATGTAATTTGAGATTTGCAACACAAACTCTCTTAACCGGTTCAAAGTTTTGATAAAACGGACACATTCTTAGCATGATCTGCTAAAAAAAAATTACTTTGCACCTATGTTTTCAAAAAAAAAAAAATGCAATATTCCTCTTATCAATAAAGACAGTAAATTAGCTACTATGTTTCTCTGATAGCTCAATTACTTAACAGATGACATAAAGTGTGCAGGGGATATTAGCATGCTCAACGAGCTGTTGGCCAATGGCTTGAGCAGTGCAATGTACGATAGATGAAGTTTCATTTTCCATTCTTCGTCTCTTAGACACATATTCAATTATCGGTCAATGCAACGAAAAGGCAAACTTTAGTTCACACCTAGGATCAGGAGAGAATGACGTTAGTTTGAAGAAGACTATTGCTTGGCAAATGGGTTGAAAACACCGTAGGACTCTTTACTTGAAAATCAGAACAAGAACTTTCGATTTATCGCACAAAAAGTGGAATGTACTCCAGGAGTCTCATAGTGCATTTTTATATTTCTAAAAATAAATTTCTCGATAATTTTTTAACCATTACTGACTGCAACATTATTATATTGTTTGCCCTTATTTCTGCGACGAAACAAGCACTTTGATTTGGACCGTAAAGCACAGATACTTTACTTTGCTTATTCACGGGGTAACACCTTGTGATTATTTCCCACTGAACCCGCTTTTCTGCTCTCGAGTCGCTGAGTTCATGAAAGAACTCCATCTTCACTGGCCACTCAAAAGCATCATAGGCAACGGGGTGGCTCCTGTACCCTTTTTTTGTGTGTTCTACTTTTTAACCGGTTCACTCCAAAAGACACCTTTTGCAATCGCATCACAAAACCTTCACCTACTAAAACGGAAAACGTCCCCAAATTTAAAGTAAAAGAAGAGCACTGATTTACCATGTGATAGTGCCATTGTGCAGTTAACACATGATCATCGAAAACGACGTGTTAAGGGCTTTAGTGGGTGGACACTACTTTCAAGGCAAACAAGAAAAAAAAAACACATCGTTGCCGTACTTTTTTTTCCTTTGCATTTCAAAAACAACTCTTATTTACCAACAACAGTTCCAAACTACCCAAGTTTCCTTGTAGAGTTGCTAAAACATGTTTCGACATGATGGACAGGTCGAATTGTTGCTGGTGATGAACCACTTGTACTGAAACGAAAGAAGTAAATGAACCATAACGTAAGATAATGAAAACAAACGAAAAATAAATGAAATGTAAATTTTATCTAATTTAACGCTCAAATAATAAGTGAGATGGAAGATAAGTCTGTAACTTCAAATTTATACGAACTAGCATAACAATTTCTATTAATCTTACCAAGCAAGCGGAATGGAATTTATTTTTGCAAGTGCGACGCGACAAACGCGGCAATTGATGGTTAGGACCGTGAAGGACATAGTAACAAATGTAGCATTCCTCTACGCTTTCGAAACGCTTATCAACGTTCCTCTGCCAAAGTTCCAGACCATCACAGAAGTATCCGTTCTAAGTTTATTTCAGAATAATGCATGCACCTAAACACAATTCACCTACGGCACGTATATAAACGAGTGCACAAGTTTTCGGAATCACTTCGTCTTCAATCGCTGAACTTTCCAAAACTAACATGAAATTTTTCTTGCTTGCCGCTTTCTTGGCCGCTGCTTCCGCAGCTAGCTTGCCGTACCCTCAACCGGCTCCAAAGTACAGCAAGGATGCTGCAGTTACCGTCGTGAGCGAGAGTGATGTTCGTAACCCCGACGGCAGCAGCCAATGGAGGTATTACTTTCAAGAAATATTAAACGAGTTTGTTTTTAAATATTTTCTATTGTAGTTATGCTTTATCCGACGGCACCACTCGCGAAGAATCTAAACCTCAAAAGAAAATCGGCAAGGAAATCGGCAACACCAACCGCGGAATTTCCTACTTTAACGCCCCCGATGGTCAGGGTTTCAGGTTGACCTGGGTTGCTGATGAGAACGGATTCCAGCCCAGAGGTGAGCACTTGCCTACCCCTGTCCCTATACCCGGAGAAGTTACTGCCGTCTAGGCTACTGTTCGTACCCCTGCTGCCTACCCCGCCCCCTCCCCCGCCTGTTACTAAATGATGATATCCTGATATTTGATGTATATATTGGATATATCTATGAAATAAATTTCTGCAATGCATATACAATCTAATACTCTAGCTTCAGTAGGACAGTAATATGTGACTCATTTAAGTCTTTCAAGATCATAAGTAAGATAAGTGTTTTCCAGTTTTTGATTACCTCGCAGGAAATCTTCTACAAATTAAAATTGTTGTTCTTTAATACAAATATTTGTGTTACGAAACCTGCTATTAAGCGTTCTTGGGTAAGTGTTTCATGTAAGTATCAAACGTTTGTAGTTTATTAGTTACTATTTTTTGCGATCTGTCCGACGTTTCAACTGTCCCGTCCCTCCTCCATGTTCAGTACTTTCCGTAAAAAACTGCCCCAGCAAAGCGTCCTATGCTAAAGGCACGATACTGTAAAAACGAAAGAAAAATTAATTAAGCAGTTTCGTTATCAAAATCAAATATTTCTAATAGTGTGGAGTTTCGAAAAAGAACCGATACAGAGAAAGTGTGAATCAATATGAAAGTTTTGTACAAAGTGATATCGAGCAATTTTGAACCTAGTTTGAAAATGTAAAGAAACAGAAACGACTATTAACTCACTCGCGAGTTCTTAATCAAAAGAGAAAAAAATATTTACGCTACGACGCGTCAAAGTGAGTTACGAAGTGAAATTGTAGCATTCAAAACAAAACGCTCTTCGAAACTTTTGCGATCTACATAAGACAGTAGTGAAGCTCTTCGCTGAAAAAGTCATCAAACTTTTGAAGGACTCGTGAAATGCCATCGTGTTTATATTTGGTCGAAAATATGTATTAATGAATAATTTCGTACGACAATTTAATAACGGGCGGGGGCAGGGTAGGCAGCGGGGGTCCGGACGGTGGCCCAGACAGCGGCAACTTCAGAGGTTCGGGCAGGGGCAACGGGCAAGTGGTCACCATTAAGCTAGAAGCCGTTTTTGTCAGCAGCCCAGGTCAAAGTGAAACGCTGGCCATCGGGGGCAACCCAGTAGCTGGAGCCTTTGTTGGTGTTACCGTATTCGTAACCGATCTGCTTTTGGACTTGGGCTTCTTCGCGGGTAGTTCTGTCAGATCCAGCGTAGCTATGAGAAAACAAATGAACCCCCCTCCCATTTGAAAAAATTGCGGTTCTAAACCTCCCTTATTTTGCTGGTTACACCCCAGCGGACTGCATAATTCTCTCCGGTATATTCAGACAATCGTTTTTGTCCAATATATGAGCACAAAAATCATTCCAATAAGAAGGCAATTTCCTATATTTGACTGAATATTAAGTCTGAGCTATAGAAATATCGTGTGCATATTATTGTATTGTAAAATTATTTTAATAGCATCTGAATGGAACATTAAGCTTTAACTGATTTGCAATTTTGTTTAAAAAAGTGAATCGAATTGACGCAATCTTTTACTTGTTAAAAAAATAATTAAATTGGACACAAAAGTGTTTTTGGATTTATATTGAATTTCCCTTTTTCGGAGCTGCTGAGATCTGCTGTGGAGATATCTATGATTAAGTAAATTTAAGTATAATTATTTTTCATTTTGAAATCTATTTGATTGAAACAACAACATAAGCAACCATCAGGTTGTTAGCCGATTTTGTTTCCTAATGTTGGATTTAATACAACATTGTGAAACATGTCGTTCCCTCAGTGTAAATTATGTTTAGGAATATTTATTAAGTTCATACGGAAATAACCTGTCCTTGTGTTGCTAATAAAATCATTTGAGCATTTACGAATAAGGCGACAACTAGCTTGTAATCCCTGTAAGCAACTCCACCACATTTTAGGTTAGTTATCATTCAAGGGTCTACTTGTTAATTAACGGTTGCATTTCTTGGGAACAGGTTAGAAGGATGCAGGTTATTCGGCGCAGGCGGTTGAGTAGGAAAATCAAGGAAACACGTTTGCTCAATGTAATGAGTCAACAAAAGCTCATGGACGTGTTAGGAGCTTGTTATTGCGTACTGTTTGAGTTTGCTTCGTTCAAAATAATAAGATCCCAACAGTGTACAGTACAAAACTAAAGTTGTTGTTTTTTGTTCTCCAGTGTGCGCTTCAATCAGTGATAAATTTTCCACTTCATGTTTTTTTTTTAATAAAAGCGAAAATGACAAAACAATTGTTAATAAAGCGAACGAATTTTAAAAGACCGAATTTTTTAAGACCGAACTTCTTGCCGCGCATCACTATGCCTTCACCCGGGTTTATCTTATCAATGTAAGGCAACTACAGGGTCAAGGAAACCTTACGTTATAAGCGGATTGTGTAAAATCTGACGTCCATGACAAATCTTTGTCTTCATTTAATGAAGTACAAAAAAGAAATACGTGGCTAACACGGGTCGAAAGAAACGCCACCGTGATCTGCCCAAGAAATTCCCTTTGACACGGCTATTAACGATAAGCCTTACCAGGTGGCAGCAGCAACGCATTGGTCCTTTGCACCTATCCTTCCCACAACGATACTCAAACGTCAGCGGGAAAACAAGCGTGCAAAGTGTTGCCTATCTTCTGCGTTCAACATTTGTTACGATGCCTCGTAAACGCAAAGTAAGATTTATTTGACTGAAACGGAGCACTATTTATTTCTGCATTTTTCCATGCCAGGCAGATGTAGATTCAAGTGAACCCGCGGAATCGCCAAAGACAAAAGTGAAAAAAGCAAAAGCTAACGGAGAACCGTCTATAACTGGAGGGAAGAAGGAAAAAAATGAAGTAAGAAAGAGAGCAACTAGGGGCAGTGCTTCAAAAGGAAAAGGGAATAAAGAAGAATCTCCAGAGCGCGAAATAGTTCCAGAGAAACCTGGAACCAAACCTATAATGAACAAAACCGCCACCGAATATCACGAACAAGACTTCAGCAGTCAAGCAGCCACACATGACGGGAAAAACTGGAATCTTAAGATAGCGTCATGGAATGTTGGTGGTCTGAAAGCCTGGATTAAAGTAACAAGCTTGACAATTCAAGTAACGATGCCGTACTTAACAATCTTTTCAGAAAGATGGGCATGAGTACATTCTACATGAGAAACCGGACATCCTTTGTTTGCAAGAAACGAAATGCGCGGATGCGACTATTCCCCACTTAAAGCAACAAGGATATGTTTTCCATACTTTTAGCTCGTCAAGTAAGTCGTATATACAGACACAATCGAGCAACGATAGCCAATTTTTTTATGAACTACATGTACTCTGTAAAGCTTAAAATATAGGATGCTTAAACTTGATTTAATTTAATATATAATATATTTGTTATTTAATAAAATTAAAAGAATGCCATTTGACGGCAATAAGCTTGGTTCGCGCCTGAAAAAAATTATGATAATGAAGAATTCTCTGTGCAAATATGTAATGCTTTTCCAATTTTAGAGGAAAGCGTCGGCCACGGCGGCATTGCGGTTTACGCGAAATCGAAACCCCTTTCTGTCATCGAAGGATTCCTGGATGTGAAACCGGAAATAAATGCGGAATTCGGTGGCCGATTAATTACTGCCGAGTTTGAGAAATACTACGTCGTTAATGCTTGTAGTTCGTCACAAATATCGTAGTCCTCCCTTTTCATGATACTTTTCTAGACGTACCTAATTCTGGGAGAGGGTTGGTTACTTTACCCAAACGCATGAGGTGGGACCCTCTGCTTCGCGAGCATATAAAAAAGTTAGATGCTGTGAAACCAGTGATTCTTTGTGGCGATATGAATGTTTCGCATTTGGAAATTGGTAAATCTGTTTAAGTTTTGTTTTAGTTTAAAGAGGCGTCCCTAACTAGCTTATTTCTGAATGAAGACCTCGCAAACCCAAAAACCAACCGTCGGAATGCGGGTTTTACTCAAGAAGAACGGGATAGTTTTTCAGTACTGCTCGAAGAATGCGATTTGGTGGATACCTTTCGTCACTTTTATCCTGATAAAACAGGAGCTTATACGTTTTGGACGTACATGGCTAATGCAAGAAAGCGTAACATTGGATGGTAACTTTTAAAGCAAAGTGAGTTCAGTTGTTAAATAATCTCTGTTGAAAATTTCATCAGGCGTTTGGATTATTTCATTGTGTCACGAAGATTTGTTAGTCACGTGTGTGACAGCGTCATGCGTAGCGAAGTGTACGGAAGCGATCATTGTCCATTAGTTGGCTTCTTCCACGTTTGAAATCTGTGACTGAAATCCTTCTTCGGGGTTTCCGTATTTTTGGTACAATGAAAGAAAACTACAGCACTTTAAGAATGTTACAGCAAAATTCACGTATCTCAAAGTAATAAACAAGACTTGCTTGTATGTAATTTAACACTTCTATGCATTTGCATCTTAACACAACTTTAATTTACCATCAACGGTGCCTAAGTACCCAAGTTTCCTTAAAGAGTTGCTAAAACAAGTTTCGACATAATGGACAGGTCGAATTGTTGCTGGTGCTGAACCACTTGTACTGAAACGAAAGAAGTAAATGAAATGTAATGGAAAGATAATGAAAACAAACGAAAAATAAATGAAATGTAAATTTTATCTAATTTAACGCTCAAACAATAAGTGAGATGGAAGATAAGTCTGTAACTTCAAATTTATATGAACTAGCATAAAAATTTCTACTAATCTTACCAAGCAAGCGGAATGGAATTTCTTTTTGCACGTGCGACACGACAAACGCGGCAACTGATAGTTTGAACCGTGAAGGACATAGTAACAAATGTAGCATTCCTCTACGCCTTCGAAACGCTTATCAACGTTCCTCTTCCAAAGTTCCAGACCATCACAGATGGATCCGTTCTAAGTTTATTACAGAAATAAAATAATCGTAAATTATTATTAATAAACATAAATCAACTTGTTTCTATCCTCACTTGATTCAACAAAAAGGTTGTTAACTGAAGCATCCAATTTCGCCATTGACTATTGCTCACTCCAACTCGCTTACCACCTTCCACTGTCACAGGACCCAGTGGGTAATTAGCCGGTAGCCGGATCGATACCTCGAGTGAAGATTCGTCCAAGAGATACGTGGCCATAATTTCCCGGGTAGAAAATCGCACTTTGACTTTCATATTATCAAAGCGCCTCTCATCGGTTTCTACACTGTGCAGTTCAGCACTACAAAGTACGGGACTGACGTACTTGCTTGTATAACCATCCACCTCCATCGAGAAACGTTTTTCAAGCTCGCCCCACCACCTTCGTGCTACAGCAGGCAATCTTTGCAATAATCGCAGATATAACTGGCAACTTAGGTGACGCACGTTTTCTACTGTCGCAACATCTGCGTAATGGTTTAAAAAGGACACATCAAACTGAGTTACGCATGAACAACCGTACGAAAAATTCGAGGTAATGTATAAATGTGGCAATGCTAAGCTCACTACAAGAGCAGCTAACTTCAAGCAGAGATACAACAACCCGACAGTAAATTGGCAATGTTATGAAAGAAAAATTTAAATCACCTTTACGAAGCAAAGAAAGGTCTTTCGTGAAATGGACAGCGACAGACGTGGATTTCTCTTCGACCAAAACTGGGTTTGCTGGCATTAATTTGAAAAGCATTCCAAATAGCCGTTGTAGGTAGTTATTTTCCCTAAAAATGTTCAACTCATAGATCAACTAAAGTAGTCTTGTACTTCTTTTCAGCTCACCATAGATAAGTCACATAGCGCGATCGTTTTTCAGCCGAGCTTCCCTGACACAGATTTAGAACTGTCCTCCATACATAAATGTACGACACAACTGCAGGAACGATACTATTTTCTATCACCATTCTGTCGTAATTTCCGTAACTAACAAATGAGGCGTCAATGAAGTCGTTTTTAATGCTACAAGCACTTACTCCGCATGTTCGCAAATGCTCTCCATAACTTCGTCTACTTGCGTTAAGACTTCTAGTAGATCTGAAGGCGGAGGACATCCCTTGTCATCGTTTTCTTCGCTGCTTCCCGCTTCTTCGACATCGACGTCTGGAATAACTCTGAAATTGAAACATCATCGCATTTTAGGCACTCAAAATTGGTCTGGATTTCAACTTAAAACCAGACAAATAATAATTCAAGTTTTTCGCAAAACAAGAAATAATCTTACTTCTGCAAGGCTTCAAACGCAGCGGCTTGCAGTGCAGTTTGCTGAGAAAGTAGTAATGGACACAGTGCTTGTATGATAACGTCGCACGCTTTGCTCTTTGAACGCGATTCAAACAATTTAAGCAGTTTGTCTTTTGGTACGGCAGCGAACAATATGGAAAAATTGTACACCAAATGTCCAGCTCCTGGCATCTTCTGGAGATGCTCCCACAATCCTATAGTAAAAAATTAAATAATTTATAATATATGTCACTATAGAAAAGGGAAAAAGATAAAGTGATAACAGTAAACTATACACACCTCCAAGTGGAACAAAGATGGATGCTACTGCGTTATACACTGAATCAGAAAAAACATCATTCCATTCGGTGCTCAAATTTTCAGGCAATGTCTTATCGTCAGTTGACGGAGGAGTGGAAACCAAATCGACAATCTTTTTCGCCAGATCGCACGTTGAAGTACTATAGAATAGTAACCACGGCAAAAAATCGTAGTTCTTCTTTGCCCTAGCACGAGAACACAAGCAAAGTAATAATAATAATTTCCGAAGCTTTTCACCCGCTCCTTTGAATGATTCTGGAGATAAAAACGCAAGACAAGATCCGTGATGGAAATGTGACTGAAACGACAACTTACTCAAAAGATTTAAATGCCAGCTGCCACGATTCTTCAAGGGATAGCGACCACGACGCTAAAGAACACAGGATCCAATCCCAATGAGGGGGATGTAAATTTTGCCAAAAACTACCAACTAAGATCCGCATAAACCGTAAAATTTCGGCTACCACCGCCACAGCTTCACAGTCGGCTTGTGAGGTAATTCTAGATCAAACCAAGTTAACAAACAACATTGGCAAATTTTGGTCTATCTTCGTGGAACAAACTCTCACCCCGAAAACAGCATTCCATCGCCTTTCACTTGATGCCAATGCATCAGTGTATCCGTAATGACGGACAAGTAATTGTCCCATGTATTTTTCAGGGAATCCGTATTTTGTGAGCTTAATTCCACAGACGAGTTACATAACGCTAAATGAAAGTGAACCTGCTTCCATTCGTCAGCGTCAAAGGGTTTTTCGGGCTGGGAGAACGACATCACACGCAGTGCCTCCTCACTCAAAAGGTTCACTTTCACTTCAGGAAGGTCGTTCACAACAATCTGACAAAACAGAAATTCGCATTTTTTTGTTTCTGTTAATACTGTTTCCCGTTTTAACTCACTTGTAAAGTGTGAAGCTGTGCTAAACTCATTTCCTCTGACGCGCTTACATCCAAAATTTTCGCATTCAACATTCCTTCCGCTAGAAGCAAATGAAGTGACCACGCCCACGCAAACCCTTCAGTTTTTGCCCTTCAAAGATAAAGACGTTAATAACATATATCCCAAATTTTCTTTGCGGCTTACTTTTCAAAGATAGTTTTGGAAACCAGCGACAGGTTCGATTCCAATAAAGAGGTTCTGAGAATAAATTCCGTGGTTTCATTTTCCTATTGCACAATAACATTGAAACTATAGTTCAATTTTCAAACATTAAGAAATTACAACTTTGATCAAGTTTCTCGCCATCCGGGAGAAGACATCGTAAACTGCAGCAGTATATACAATTTCCGTAAATACAGTCGCATTTTCTTCCCTGTTGGCCAAATGAGGGAAGCGCGAAAAGAAGGTCTGAGCCAAGTCCGCAAATCGCAAACGTTTCAATAAGTTTGATTTGTCCGTTTCTTCGTCCCACTGCACCAGCTCTGGCACGATGGGTGTGGTTAACCTATCTTCCAGCATTAAGAGAAATCCTACGACTTTCTCTCCAACTCTCCATTTTCCCCATTCTTCTTCAGTTGGTAGCAATGCTCGGCATACACTCTGCAATAAATCCTCGCTTTCGAGGCACGATCGTTCTTCCCCTTCCGCCTCCGCAGACACGGTTTCCAACAAAGAAACAACGATTTCCAGCATCGCAGGAAGCTCTTCTGGTTGACACAATTCAACCTTAGCTTTTAATAGTGTAATCATTTCGGATTCTCCAGACATTTCCAAGCTGCGGCGTACACACAGACGCCATGTTTCCAACAAATTCTTGGTGACCTCGCCCGACAAACAGAGGGATCGTGTAGTAGCTATGGTCAGGAATGCGTTCGCTATTCGTCGTCCTTCAGCAGAACTCATCCACACTTGGTTTCCTTCGACAAGTATATTGTTGAAAAAGGATACGAAATTTTCAACTTTCTTGGAAGCTTTTTCTTTCTCTTGCATTATTCTCAAGGATTTTTCAAATTCGCGAAGTAACTCACAAGCGGTGTCTGACGGAATACCAACTCCTGTCCGAACATAGGAAAGAAAGTTAACGAAAAACTAACAATTCTAGTAACTACAAGCAGTACCGTCGTTTAGGAGAACACGAGCGAGCTTCCAATAAATATCATCGTTTCGATTTTCTCGCGTGGATAACCGATAAGGAATGCGCATAATAAAAGTCTTGGCTTCGGGAGTGCGGATCCATGACTCGAATGCATTATCACTGGCTAAAGCTGGGTATGCTATTGTTAAAAACTGACACGTAACTTCAGGCTCCAGACCCTTGATATAAGCACAAAAAAAACAAGTGTACTAAAATCTCAAAAAGCCAACAGTATATAAAATAACTGAAAAATAAGTAACGAATACACAACGTAACGGACTCTTTCCTTACCTGCAAAAACTCGTTTAAAATACCAGTTTTCTTTTCCCGATTCAAGACTCGTATGAGCGCTAAAGTTAAACTGAACAATGACGCATGATGCAGCTTAGGCTTCTTGAGCCAGCTCAGAGCGTAATTACGCAAAAAGAGCTCGACACTTTCGTTATATCCCACACTCTGGTACAAAAGTGGGAACGAAGTAATTAATCCCACGTCGGTTAGTAAATCTGCAATCAAGGTCATTCCAAGCGGTGCGACATGATTTGCAATGGTAGGTAAAAGCTGTTGAACGACTTTAATGGCCATTTTGGCCAATTCAGCATCATATGCCTTAGTAGAGAAGGCTTCTTCGGAACTAGGGTGTTGCGGACCGTCAGCAAACCGCACTTTTGGGGAGCCTGATGATTTAGAGGTGGATCTTCCTCTCTGGGATGACAAGTTTCGAAACAGCGACGTCAACAATTCTGTTTGATGGGAAATTTTCACTAAATTGGCTTTGTTTGAAGTCAACTCGTCCAGAAGAAAGTTAACTATGTTGAAAACTAGGATTTCCAGTTCGTCCAGAAAGATTTGTCTGGTTGCAGCGTCATCTTTGGTCCAGCTCTGGAGGGCTTGATTCAGAGCCTGAAACAAGGGGGCGGGGAATCTGTAGTCCGAATCGGCGAAGATGAGTTTCAGGACAGGGAATACCTAAGAATTCAACGTAACGTTGTTTAATATCACTACAATGCTGCAAGCTATATTATGTTTAACACAAACCACAAAAATTCTTTACTTGTTCTTTGATACACATTTCTCTCAATTCGGGCTTTGTCTTGATCACATAACGAAGACATTCCACAAATGAAGTCATTATCGCTGCGGCGTCGCTGCTTGTTCTTTTCACCGTTGGTAAGGATAACCTACGCAACAACAATGGCTTTGATATAGTCTATTTTACATCAAAACCAAGACTATAATCCGTCTATTCAAGGACGTTAGCTGTTAACACAAACCACATACAAACGAAAGGAGAAAACTGAAAGAATATTTACCCGGTCCTGTAATTTTCGAAAAACGAGGTATAAAATATCAAATCGTCTCCTCGAACCTCTTCAGGCAGGTGGCTTAGGAGGGGTAAGATGCTATGGTACACTTGAGTAGCATTACCGTGACCGCCGGCTTTCAGAACAGCAAACAATTTTGGTAAAACGACTTTGGTGGGGTTTACATACGTCCAACAATCGGGAATTTTCGCTACTACGTGAAGCACCGCGTCCCACACAACTGGCAATACAATGGAATCGGTTTCCGCTATGAACTCGAAAACCAGAGGACAAAGTTTTGCTTTCAGACTCGGCTCATTGACAACTGCTGGGTAATGAGCAACCAGCGAGGATAGCAACGAGAAGTAAGCTTGTTTCAACGAAGGTGTCTTGCACGGCACGTTAGGAGATCGGCCAACCAGACTCCAGAACTTTGTCGACCCAAAAATTCGCTTATGCACAGCATCGTATTTCATAATCTCTTTTTCTGGTAAGAGCTGCAACAGCCGAGCGTAACCAGACAAACAACCAAAGAAAATACGTTCAAATTTCGCTTCCAATTCCTCGACAGCCGACGCCCTATAACAAATTTTACTATACGTTCTTTCGAACTATAAATTACTCCTTTTACTTCGGGTCGCCGACCGTTTGCATTGTAAGGTTGTTCAAGTTATCTTCGATATACAAAAGAATTTCCGACTGGTACATTGACACGGCTTCTGTTTCTTTCTTATTAGGGAAAGTACTCTAAAACGTCACAAGTAAAATTAAGTCAAGATTTAGGTTAAAAAATACAATCTACTTATTAAGTTTCACGATATAATAAAATCAAATGTATACGCAGAAAATTCGTAATAGTAAAGCTTGGAATAAATTACTTTAAAAGAGCACAGAGCGACAGTCGCTGCTGGAGCATAATTGTCATCTTGAGATGTGAACCACACACCAATAAGAGATTTCAAATGAGGTGCAATTTTTCGTCCTACGATTGAAACGAGGGTTTGATGCGCTTTCTGTGCTGCTTCACGTACACGGCGATCACTTTCCACAGCAAGTTTAATATACAAACGTGGCCAGAAGGGCAAAGCGCTCAATAGGTCTTCCAGCGGATGAGAAATACAAAGAGAAGTGAATTCCTGTAAAGCCTTGACTTTGGTAACGACGTCCTTTTTGCTCATCTTCCGCATAGACAAACGGAAATCCGGCTGAATGGCCAAATCTGCCTCATCGCTGTTCGTCGCCGTGTTAAAGATAGGAACAAAAGTAGGCTCTGATATGCCACTAAAGCCCACAAATCCGCCTACATTTTCTAACAGTTCCGCAGTTCGACCGCTGCTTGATGGCTGTGAACAACAACAATGAAAATTGAAAGCTTATTGAAAATTACGTAAATAATTATCTTTACCCGAACATTTCCTTTCGTTCGCTGAGTCTGTTTTCCTTTGCCTACCATGGCTTGTGCACGTTCTCTGTCATAGAGTTAAACTCCTTCAAAAGATCACCTGATTTGGCGAGTGGGTTAAAAATCTGTAAACAAATCCACGTTTCATACTTCAAGACCACAAAGGGAATAGTGATTGTGATATGTGACACTATGCTTTTGTAGTACCGAACCGAACACTGGCGCTGCCTTTAGTGAAGTTGAGAACAAACTTTGGGTGTGACACGTTGAGCACGAAAAAGACTTGCACTTCGCCTAGCAATTGAGGTTGATTAAATCGGGTATTTCTACGCGCGGACTGATAACATGTGAGGCTGCATTCGTCAAAAGTATGCAATCTTTCCCTCTTCATGGGCCATTTAACGCCATGTGAAGTGGCTGCGGGCCGAATTAAGGCATGTGACGTGAACACTGGCCGGATAAGCCAATTGAAATACTGAATCGGATATCACGTAACCGAAAGATAAAGACAGATAGTTCACAAAGAACTCCTTTTTCAATAGAAGTTGTACTTGACTTGTAAACAATTGAGATTTTTTATGCTTTTTTGTACCCCAAACTTGTACCACCAAACCAAAAATGAAACTAATAGTACATTCTTATCCTCGGATGACAGATAAATCACTGACAGTTAATCTGAAAGCTTTCCATAAAATCGCATTCAGCAAGACAGCAAGGTTATCATAATCACGAAAAAGTTCGTTGAGTATGTTTTGTGACGAAATTGCTACCTTTTTCTGTATTTTGGTTAGTTCTTTTCTGGCGTCCAGAAAATTTAGAGACGCTGTTCAATTAATTAATTTAACACGGACATTTGATATAAAACGGAAATACTTAGGCTTCGGATAATCCCAATTTAAGAGGTAATCACAATAATCGCGTTTTAGAGTTTACAGATTGGTCGACCCTCCTCTACGTCCCTGATTGTTAGGATTGCATTTTTTAATTAGACTACGTTATTTCAAATGGATTTCCTTCCCTCTGTTGTTGTTCCATTTGGGTTGAAAATGAAAAACTTACTATTGCGGAAATTATTACGTCATTCACTGTGGAAACTATTTATACCGTACCTTTACTCCTGGTATTTCATGTCTCATAGAAAAACGCTTCAGAATAATCGGTTTTCTTAGATTTCCCATTCCTACTAAGGTAGCTGCGAAGTTAAACCTCAATGTCATGTAATACTTTGCCTTTCACATTGCGTTCAACCGGTAATATTATTATCTTTACCCGGTTTGACGTGTTTGTCTCTCCCAGATAACTACATATCCACAAGTAACTGTTCAGGTAACTCAGCTCGTTACAAACGACCCACCAGTCCGTGCGGTTATTGTGTAGGTTTCGGTTCATTTTTTCCTAAGTTCGATCCTTACTTCACCTTTTCTTACTTACATTATATTCTCGTTCTTTATTATATTCTTTCATGAGATGAAATGAACGTATTTAGTTATGCTTGTTGATGTCAGCAACAAAAGAACGTATCAATAGTCTTCAGTTCTGACCATCGACTGTGCCGATTGTCTGCTATCTAATTAACGTCGGCGCCACAGAAAAAAAACTACCATGAACATAGTTTTCCTTATAAGAAAAATCGAATGAACATTTCTATTACTGACTTGAAGACAAAGCATTATTTCTCATTACTGACACGGCAAGCACCATATACGGGAAATAGGAATAAGTTATTACTGGCATCCTTTAGGTAGTTTACTGGTATGCCAGTAAACTACCTAACAACCACGTTATCATGACAAGGCCTAAAGAAAAAATTCCATATATAAAGTTCTTGAGTACTTAGCGGTAATCCAGATGAGCCATACGAACAGAACGTATAGACAGCTTACTTTCAGCTGAGCTTACTTTGAGAAACCCCATAAATATGAAAAGTGAGCCAAGACGATCAAACTTAGTTTGCCAGGAAAAATACCCTGTTTTAGTTTTTTTCATCATTCTCGTGTCGTCTTTCAACCTGTGTATGTCTATACAAATGACCACTTACTTGGTGACAGGCGTACAGTACCGTAGCTACAAATTAATTGGCGGAAACATTATTTCTCAAAGAAGTTTTGTGTCTGGTAAGACAAACTCTTCAATCATTATAGAATAACCTTTAGATCTGTGTTCTAAAACGCGTTATGTTCTATTCAAGGTGGAAAGCAGGGTGCTTTAAATTGCGTGAGATTATGTGCGCAGAATCTGCAATGCGCTGCGATCAACTATTGCCTGCTGAGCAGCGGAACAGGACTTTGTGAATTGCTGGAAGGTAATCTCTGCAGCAACGCAACAGGAGTATGGAACCTTCAATCTGCGACAGGATGCACAGCTTGGGAGAACAGAAATGACGGTTTAACATGCATGTCAACCAGCACGCAGGCGTGTGCTAAAATACTACCATTGTGCGGGTCTAGTGCTGACGGTCCTCTGTGTGACACTTGCACCAGAACATGTCACGAATTCTTCGTACGTTACCACAATAAACCAACCTATTTGGCGGGGATCTACTTTTCCGTCCAAGTTTGGCCTAGTGGTATTTCTGCCCAGCAAGTCAACGTCGACTGCTACAGCGATAAGTTTATGTATCTCTATAAACGGCAAGTTGACATTTCAACAGGGCAACTTATCCAGACTTTTAATTTCAACATTTCTTCTTTCCAAGTTGCAAGTACTATTGTTGAGAGAGCGATCTATCCAAGGATACAGATTTTCTTCAACGGGCAAGGTTATACCTGTTATGGAGCTTACTCTATTCAATCTTTTGAAAAGGATGGAACTCTTAGGGTAACCTATCTCCCATTTTATTCAAATTACGATGTTCTAGGATTAAACGGCAAGCCACTAGTTAAAGCCCCGTTCCTTAACAATACCAATACAAATCCGGTCTGCGGTCCATTCTGGTTGTTGCCAACTGGAAACACATCATGTCCAGGTGGCGATCAGGTTCGGTTCTGGGGTCGGGTTCAACGCATAGCGACTCGTGTTGTTACAGGTTTTCTTAGCCCACATTTCAACAATTACACAATTACGATTGGTCGTATTACTCTCGAAAAGTAGGAGTCTTTGTGCTAGGAGAACTCTCTTAGTGCAATGTATTTCTAGGGATTAGTGTTTGTTACACTTTTGCTAAGTGTAAATCATGTGTACACGACAAATGAATTGAGATTTGGAAACGCAGCTCTCATATGGTTTGCTTACATACGTTTGTGTGCTTATGCAATAAAATCTTTAGACTGAGAAAAAGCTGTTACAATTGAGGTCCTTGCTACTGAGAAAACTAAAAACGGACTTCGTAGATACTGACGCCGAATGCAGTACATTTTGTGGTGTGAATAGAAAAGGAAGAAAGGGAGATGTGATGAAAATTTCTAAGTATACAGAACTTATCTGTAGAAAAAAGTGAAACGCTTCACGATATTCCATGTCACTCTTTCACAGGTTCCACGCTAAGCATCACTGTATCGTTCCAATTTTAGTATATGTTGTGCCGCAGCAATACAGTAAATTATGTTTCCATTTTTTATAGGTAGTGCCTGTTTAATACAGTAAAGGGCGCTTACTACTATTAAGCTTTATTTCCTAGTTTATGAAGTTTCAAAACTACACTTACTTGCTAAAACAATTAATATTTTGGCGTTAATATTTTGCTTAATAAAAATTAAAGAAGTAAATAAAATCTACTTGAAGAAAGCTTATACTGAATTATAAGCTTAAGGAAGCGCGATAAGTACGATTTGGTCTCGTGAGCGTTTCTGTTGATACTCCTTCGGACATGATTACAAATATTGAACTATTCTTAAAATAATTTAAAACAAACCAGATAATAATTTTCACATTTGAACCAAATATAACGCAAGTGCGTTGAAAAAATTTACAAGGCTTTCGGAGAAAGTATGTTACAAAAATTATCTGTGACATTTCCGTGTGTCTTCCTTTTACAAGATACAACAGTTCCATGAAGCTGCTAGGGAAGATATATTTGCAGAGCCAACCCAAAAAGCGTTAAATTACTTAACAACCCAACTTTTGGAAAGTTTGCGAAGGTAACAGAAAAATTACAAACTTATTCCGGTAACACATTTACATATCGAGATTCCTGAAAAAGTTGCGCAAAACAGGAAAGTGCATTGAACTTGCTAATGTTGGGATGCAGAACCATTTTGGGCTTGGAGAATTTTGTGATGAGATTCGCTGCAGGAGGATAGCTTGACTTGTACCGTTTTCAGTGTGAAATATGGAAGGGCCGGTGGTTTAACTGTAAGGTCACGGCCAGGGCCTCGGATTGTTCTACAGGATTTTTTAAACAGAGAATAGCTCATTTGCATAACCTGACACAGTGCGCTTGCAAAGTGATGTATCGCTCTTAATTATTCAAAGAAATTAAAAGAACAAGAAACGAATACTCAGCATTTATATTGCTTAAACGGGGAGTTACGAAAAGTTGGAAGTCCCCTTCACCTGCCCACATTATATTGTTTCTGCACCTTGAAACTATAGCTCAAGGTAAGGTTGTTACATAGTTTGCGCTTTATTTTTACAAGTTTTTTTTTCTTTTTTTTTCGCATATTCATTTTATCCTTTGAATCTGTTAAAGTTCATTTGTGGAATAGAGATAGCTTTTTTGCATATAAATTTACTTGTATTTCTTAAACTTATTTTCGCGAAATTTATTATTATTTAATGTTCCAATTAAGTATGCGACACTATGGAACCTTACGGTCTCCTCGTCTCATAATAACTCTTTACAAAAGTGTTACAAAAGGAATTGTTGCGAATAGGTGCTGTACAAGGTTGTGTACACGTATAAGCTACCACGCGTTGTAACAAGTTCTGTACTTTTTTTAGTCAGTAAGTAATGGCCCAGCGTGAGAGGTAAGAGCCAGCATCGTAAAGTGAACGAGTCGAGCTTTAACCCCACTAGCAACGTCGCATTCGCTTTTTAGTGGAATCTCAAGTTTTCAGACGGCTTTTCCGAACGAAGGCTCCTATTTAAGCGACAAACGGAAAACACCTGGTGCTCATTCAGCGATATCACACTGCACGTACTACATCTTCAGTTTGTTAACTGCATTGTTTAAAACAATGCTTTCCATTGCCTACAAACTGGAACCTTTATTGATTCTAGCACTTTTGGTGTTGGTAACAACAAACGTTCAAAGCCAGCTCGCTTTCCCAGGAGAGTGCCCAAATTACCCCACCCAAGCTGAATTTAATCCTGGAGCAGTAAGTGAAATAACAACTAAATGTGTTTTATTAAAAACACCTTATATGAGGTTTAATATTCTAAGCCAGCTTCGATATTTTGGCGCTTTCCTAGCTTTCATTTTCAGTTAATTAATTTCAGTATCAAGAAATACTCACGAGAATGACCTTATATTGCAGTGCACGAAAAATAGCAAAACGTTCGGTAATTTTTTAGAAAAAAGAATATGTTAGCTCAGTAGTGGTGATTTTATCGAGTTTTGGGAGGCATTGACTTGTACAGGGTTTTTGCACAATTCTTCTGGTGGCTAATTTACTCACATGCGCTTTAGTTTGTCACAGGTACATGGTATGAAATTCTTCGGTACCCATCGGCTTTCGAAGAATTGAGCCGCTGTTCTTCGCTTGATATAAAAAGCCTAAATAGCTATCTGGGTTTCACATTTAAAGGAGTCAATAGTAGGAATCAAAGCTTAACTAGCGTGAAGGGAAAAGCATATTTCGGCCAAGGACAATTGAGTAGGCTCGTCGTCAACTTACCAGTACCCAGTATGAACCGTAAGTATCACCAAGAAATTGTTCTCAAAAGTTATTAACGTACCGTGTTACACAAAGAAAATTCTTCGAATGTCCTCTTCTGGGTTTTATCTACTGACTATCGAAACTATGCCGTGGTTTGGGGCTGTTACAGTCTTTGTGAAGGTTATCACGTGGGTACGTAATAAATTTCATTTTACGATCTATGTATGGGCTACTAAGGATTTACCTGACTTTTAGAACAAGCCTGGGTTTTGGGACGCAAGAGAACTTTGGATCGAAGCATCTTGGATAACATTCAGGAACAATTTGTTAAAAATGGTCCGTTTAAGAAGGAAAACTTAATAACCGTTGACCAGAATGGATGTGACCTTCCCGTACTTGTAAAAGCTCTGTTAGATGATTCCGATGCCAATAATTTGTAATAGAACTGAAAAACTTTAGCAAATTTGGTTTGCGTGAACTCTGTTAGCACTTTCACATGCTGTAATACTAAACCTTATGCCTTGGAATATGGCCAAGGAAAACTATTGTTATATATATTCATTGCCTCCAACAATCGTTAAAAAACCTTGTAACTGATCTTTGGATATTACGAAAAAATTTTGGACTGTGATGTTTGTTTTCACTTTCCGCCAGTACATGATTGATTTTTGCTAAGTCATTACCGAGTTGGACATTCAGCGAACTGAAAAAGAAAGTAATATAGACTGTAAAATTTTCTACACAAGTATTACTCATATTTATTATACCGGCTTTGCATTGATTACAATAATTTTTTGCGAAAGTTATAAATTGAACTTTTCTACATATATGAAGCACAAAGATAAATACACAAACTTAGTCCCGTGTTCTCCGTACTCTATCACCCGACTTTACTAGAAAACAATATTCCACTAAACTTTAAAATCAATTTTAAGTGCCGGTTTTAAATCAATTAACTAAATAGCGATCCGTGTAGAACACCTACTTAAATGTAAAATGTTCGACTATAAATTTTGAAAAAGAAAAATGGAAAAATTTGCCAATATATAGTCGTTCCGATACTTATTAAGTGCGTAAAGTCAAGACAGTTTTATATGGATCGGGACTCCTAATGATCGACAACGAAGGGTGGGATGTGGCTTTGGGTTGGTCGTCTGGCCAAGAAAACGTAAAATGTTGCAATAATGCAGTAGCGAATAGAAAAAACTCCAATTTGGCTAATCCTTCACCTAGACAAATTCTCTTCCCTGTGGAATAAAATCATACGTTATAATCTCTTTTTAAATACATTGAGCTCAAAAATAACCTTACCAGACGAAAAGGGTATCAGTTCTTCTATGTGCTTGGCTTTGCCTTCGGGCGTCAAAAAATGCTCCGGATAAAATTCTTCCGGTCTGGCCCAAGTTTTGGGATCGCGCAGTACTTGATACAAGTTCGGGATAATTACTGTGTCTTTAGGAATTATATACCCCTTAAAATCTGAAAAAACGGAAGAATCAAAGAAGAGTTAGATAACAGTTTTAAGATGTAAAATACTTGTGTCTGCCAACGATGAATGCATTAGACTTAAGGGTACGATGGCTGCGTAACGGTGGCACTCCATTAATACCGCTTCGGTGTACGGTAAGCTATCAAAATAGTGAACATAAAGGTTAAGAGACAGTGCTTCTTCCGAACACACCTTTTATATATAGATACACTTTACCTTGCTCGATCATCCCAAGATGGCAGTCGGTCTTTACCTACAGTGGCATCCAGTTCACGCTGTACTCTTTCTTGAATTTCTGGGTTTTGCGCTAACAAGCGGACAAGATACAACAACGTTGTAGAAGTAGTTTCTGAGCCAGCGGTGAACAAGTCCAAAGTGCAGATGATCAAATTTTGAACTAGAAAATTTGTTAACATTATTTTCGGGAGAAATGCAATACGAAATTCATACTTACATCCATCTTCGCCAGTAAAGGGTGACGTTATTCCGCTCTCTTCATCTTCTTGCATCTTGTTTAAGAAAACGTGTATTAGATTGCTTGTGTCGCCATGTACATGCTCTCCACGCTGCTCTTCGATCATAGCCTAATGTTTTTATGTTATGCATTTAAAGTCAACTGATTTCCACCGTAGTAAGGGGATAACTGTGGAAACTCTTGAATACCTTAATTGCTATTCTGTTGTTTTTCATATCAGTGACCATGTCCTCAGGAAATCCTCGCAAATAGGTCACACCCGGAACAAGATCAAGAATGCGAAATGAGTCTCCTCTAGCTATGCCTCTACAAAATAGTTGCTAGTTAAACATTTCCTGGGGCTTTTATACCTATTGATCTGCTCGATGAGTTGCCGACCTTGGCAGTCTTCTAAATTAAACCGTTTTCCCGTAGTCAGGTTCCATAACGCGTTCACAATGGATAAGTTAAAAGTATTGTTTAGTGTAATAGGTTGACCAACCTTATTCCTAATTTAATTTAATATCATTACGAATAACAACTGAGTGGTGTAATAATTTGAAAGCAAAATCGTACTTTAAAGATTCGATTAATTCTTGGATTTCTTCCTGGATGACTTTTTCGAGAAGAGATTTGCCAAAGCCTAAATCTCTCAAGTGCCGTAAAGTAAATCGACGCAACACTTTCCACGAATCTCCCTCAGAAAAGAGGAGACCTAAACATTAAAAACCATTAAACATTAAAATACAGTAATTCACAAATCATGGGCAGAGAAGTTACCATGGTTGCTAGATCTTTGCTTCGTAAACGGAAATTGCGGGCGTCCAGTAAAATTTTCTTCTTTTAAAGCATCTCTAACCGCCTCATACGAACTTAATACAATCGCCCGATACCCGCCCATATTTACACTAAAGACGTTCCCGTATTTCTTGGACAGTTCTGCAAATGTTTCGTATGGGCGAGTCCCCAAAAAGGGCAAATATCCTACTAAAGGCAAATTCCATGGCCCTAATAAAATAAATTTTGCCAATATTGTTGCAAATTTAGCAATTGCACAGCATGTAAAATAATGTTTTAGATATCAGTATTTAACCACGAACACTTTGCATTTTGTGCAAAATACATACCTGGTGGAAATTTATCTGGACGAGCCGTTGTTTTGTACACTAAATAACAAAGTAGACCAATTGCAACTGTAGCCAAAAACATTTTCTGCAGTTTCTGGATATTTG
>JAGQDJ010000324.1:0-25846 GCA_022885665.1 Triops longicaudatus
GCTTATTCATTCCACCTGGCTGCGTCTCTCCTGGCTGTGTTATCCTAGGTGAATGAAGTATGGGCGTGCTTGGTTTTGTTTTGCTTCAATCTCTAGTATTTTCCCGCCCGCCCTCCTTGCTCAGATTCAGGTAGTTTGGCGATTTTTTCCATATCTCTAATTATTTGAAAAAAAAATGCAAAATTTGAGAAAAATGTTGGAACAATTGTATTGGAAAATTTGAGGAGTAGAAAAGTGGAAATAATTTTCAGAATTTAAATATAATTTCTTATTATTGAATGTGAATTGTAGTCGTAAATTATATGTAATTTTAATTTTGTAACTTTTTCTCTTTAATTGTTTCATTGTAATTTTTTGCACATTTCAAGTTTGAATTTCTGTCCAAATTTTCTTTATATAGGTTCTTTTAAAGATTTTTACCGTATTTTTTATTTATTCTTCAATTTATTATGTAGTCTTTGCACTTATTTATTGAATTATTTTCAGTGTTAAATGTATTAATAGAAAGTTGTATTTGTTGATTAATTTCTGTGCAAGAGAGAGTAACGAAGTTTGTCATTCATCAGGAAGATGTGCCAAGCCCCGATAAACAGCGTTTGGCGACACCCAGTGAGGCGAAAACGGTAAAGTTACTGGAAGTTTTTTTTCTTGAGAAATATTGATTTCTCTTTAACGCAGGCTGTTGAAGCAATCGCACCGTCTGAAGAGACAAAATTGCCTATTACTTATGAGCAAGAGCTGGAAGAAGGTAAAATTATAGACGAGGGTGATATTCAGTTCATTTGCAACACACCGGGTTCAAACAACGGTAACGTCACTTCGAAGTCAAGCATTCCTGACATTGTTGAGTTACCGCCCACCGAGTAAGCAAAGAAAAGGCCTAAAAAGCTGAAAAATAATTCACTGTTAAATAGATTAGCGAATTTGGAAGAAATTTACATTTGGTATGACTGGTATCAAAACATCTCAGCAACGAAGAGTCGCAAAGCCAAAAAGAAGCGAAAGAAAGGAAGAGCAGTATTTTGCCGCTTCTTCGCATTTAGTGTAATTATTTAAAAAGTTATTTGTAGGCAGCTGCTGGATGGAGTTCATTCCAGCCATATCCTCACGTACCCAACTTGCCCTTCGTACAGACGGACAATATGGTTCCGCAAGCGTTTAGTTTCGGGCCAGTGGCAGCCATGCCCACGTTGCACAATCCTGGTCGAGGGAATTTGCCACAAGTTGGATTACGGCCGATCGTACTTGATGGCTGCAACGTGGCAATGTTAGATCACCTTTTTTAGAAACATGGTAATAAGTCTAATATATGTAATGAACGTATAGCCTTGGTAAAAATGCGGTATTCTCCGTAAGCCATATTCAGATTTGTGTGGATTACTTTCTGAAACTGGGCCACCGTGTATTCGCCTTCGTACCTGAGCATTATTACGGCCGAAAACCGGATGATCCTGAGCTGCTGGCGCGACTGGAGCGCCAAGGCCACGTAATCAAAACGCCCGGAAGAATCGTCCGTGGGCGAGTAATTACTTCTTATGATGACAGGTACGAAATTCGATCCTTCTGTTTCGTAAAAGCTATATTTATCGCCTTGACAAAAAATAAAATAAATAAAAAGTAATAAGATAATTAGGAAATGTATGGGAAAGCTACTTATGCGACAGATTTTTGTACTTTTGGGGGGGGGAGAAATTTGTTCTATAATTTGCATTTTTTTTTTTTTTTTACACTTTATTTATTTATTTATTTTCTGTTTCCTCAATGTAAATTTATCGTACACTATGCCACGGAAGTGGGCGGAGTTATTGTTTCAGGTGACAAATACGGGGACCTGATTAAAGAACGTTGGGATTGGAAGATCACAATTGAGAACAGGTATATTTAAAAAAAATATCAAGATGTGGAAACCTTGTCGAAGAAATAAAAATTCAAGCTCATTATTTATCAAGAAGCGCTTAAACGTGAGAATTGTACGTAACGATGAGTGTCTCTTAGGTTACTGCAGCCAACGTTTGTTGGAGACATGGTCATGTTTCCTGATGATCCGTTAGGACGTTTGGGTCCGCCTCTCTCGCGGTTTTTATCCTATTGAGCTGTCAACGCCCTTGTCAATTGGAGTCGTTTGTCGTTTTTAGAGACTAGGAAAATTCTTGGGAAAAAAACGACCTGTGAGATGTTTTTGCGTTAAATCGTTCTTTGTGCTGTGATAAAAACGGTAGGTAACAGGACCGTTATTACTGTCAAAAAGGATTGAGATTATTCTTGTTCGTTGAAAAGTCTTTTTTCGCCATAATTGTCGTTTTCAAAGGTTTTACAATATATTCAGAAGAAAAAAGAAGTGAAAACACGAAAGAAAATAGAATGTAACTAAATCTTTTTTCCGGTCAACTGCTTGAATGAAAAGAAAATCAACGTCGAAATTTGGCAGCAAGGAATTCTAACGTACTACATATACACTGACAGAATAGTAACAAAGCTTGGAATTTGTAACCGTAGCATACTGTACCGGTAAGAATCTTGTTTTACCTCCCGTTTCTAGTTATTCTCCAGGAACACATTAACTGGACGAAGCTGCAATGATAAAACGACAAGAACTTTTGTGTTATGAAGAAAACTATTGTTTAATTTGGGCCAACGTCATTGTTCTGGCCATTGCCAAAAGCTCCTCCCTTTTTGCCGAAGTTATTAGAGAAGTCATACCAAAGCTACAGTTTTTGCATACTTCGCTTAGTAAAGCCCTGCTATTTTGTGCAAATATATGGGGATTTGCAAACTTTTTTAAAATCAATTTGCGTTACAAAACTCGGTTTAGACGTAGCGCAAATACATAAAACATCTGGACCTTCCCTTATAAGCCTTCTATCACAACTATCTGAGCCTTCAGGCTAATGAAGCCTTGGAAGGCGAGGGTGCTCTTCCTTACATAGTCTTTACCATATTACAACCTACGTGGCAAGCCTAGACACATCCGTCCATTTTGCGTACGAACACTGCAAGACGCCATTAAGGACCTCTGTTCCCCAGTTTCCCTTGACGCTTTCTTCGTTGAAGTGAAAGGTTCAAGTTCCCACGGTTTTGCTGGCTGACGTGAGTGAATTCGATAAAGACTCTAGCGGGAAGCATGAAAATCAGTCTAAGCGTATATCGATAGGAAAAAGGATTGATCGATTGCTGAGTTGCCCGACCTTAAAAAGAAGGGTTGATTGAACGAGTGTTATGGTTATCGAGGCTTCAAATGCACTACAGTTGATACTTTTGAACACCTATATCGATTCATAAATTTTAGCCAATGCACTGTCTGTTCTACTCCATGCGTTTCTCAACCAAAAAACTGTCTGCTTCACTACCGTCTGGATCATCCTTATCCTTCTATTTTCTTATGACAAGGCTTTGTACAGACTTGTGCTCTCTATGTACTTCATGGGTTGAGGAGAAAAATATGACAACCTTCCTTGTACCCGCTTGCCAAAAAGTGCGCAATTATCGTCGAGCTAAACGCTGAACAACAGAAAGCGTTGGTCACTGAAACGCACCCTTGCTACTGTCGGCATTAACTGTTTTTCAGCAAGACTCTCCATTAGGTTAGATAAAAGACCAAAGGGGAAAGATTAGCGTTTCTCTATTCGTTCACTTAATGGCACTGTGGTAAATATCTTTTCGGGCCGGGGATTTCTTCGTAATTATAATATCAAAAGATTTTAGTGTGGCCGGTCTCAGAATTTTCGCATGGAGCGCTAGCAAGCCAGTCTGCCCCTAATCACAGTAAAAGTTGAAGACAAACAGGCTTTACTGGCTCATTTTAATTTTGGATACGAATCTTGAATGTATGCGCGAGTTTCTATTTTTTTATTTTATTTTTTTTAGATAGGAAAGAGTACTATAGAGAAATGCAAATTTTTGCAGAAGAAGAAAATAGTAGGGAAGCATTACACTTCGTATGCGGTGTTTTATTATCAAAATTATAAAGTCATAGAACGACCAGGGGTATAAAATAACTGTATTTAATCCCGCCACCGTTCTACTAACAGATTGGAGAAGTGCTGTGGACTGCAATGAACACGACAGCGAAAGGAAGAGGCTGGCGTAGTTTTTTTTCCAGAAGGAATAAAGCTCTGCAGCATTCTTTCAATACAAGAACCAGTTTATAGATGTTTTTACTGAAGAAATAGGAATTAGTTATAATACTTTATGAAAATTGATTAAGTAGCGTTACGTCGCAGTAGCATACAAATTGCGACCCGTTGTACTCAATACCCACAGTAGGTATTTAAACTATACACGATATTGTACTTTCTTTCATTACAAACAAAATCTCATGATTCTTCAAATGGCTTATATGGCAACGGTGAGCTAGGGGCGGGGCTTAATTTGATTTTCCCGCATTGCGCCTCAACAGGAACCGTTGTGTTGTCGTCCTCTGAAAGGTGAATGACTACCGTGAGTGTGTGAAACAAATTGTCTTTATATTAATATGTTTTTTGTCCCTTTACAGGTAAGATTCTTCCTTTCATGTCTGTTGTTAAATAGATCTTCTAAGCCTTACTCTGACCTCCAATTTTCCTGCGTTAACAACGAATTCTAACGTTTCCTATTTGTCATCAAGGTCCCTGACGCTCTTTAACTGCTTGTGCCAACCTTGTGGACGACATTTTGCGGGAAACACGGTGAAAACCACGCACAATGTCATTTTATAACTTCATAGAACGTTCTCGAGTGCTCCAAGATGAAGCTTTTAAGTTAATTACCGATTTTAACGTCAATTCCAAGGTAAAACTTCTCTCTCGTTACATGCAAATCCCTTGTAACAGTTTCGTGCCCTTGCTCTGATGCAGAAAAGCAACGATGCCTTCCTTAAGGATCTGTACGAGGGCATTAAGGCCGCAATGGACACCGAAGACATTGTTTTAATTCCTAAAACCCCAGCAGCGCGCCGCAAACGTGAGCAAGCTCAGACTTTGGACAAAGAAAACCAAGTTGAAGAGCAGTCTCGTCGTCCTGGAAGAAAAGCTTCTCAAGTAAGTCACCAAACTTGTTCTTTATATGCTCATACGTTCGTTCAGAGTTTACATTCATTTCAGGTGTGTCTTTGCTTTTATATGGCATTTTCTGTACCGTTTTTGCTTGCAGAAACTTTTTCTTATATATTTTTTGCCAAAACTTGTTACTTATACTTTGCTCATACTTTGACACTGTGTTTTACCCCGTTTTGTTTTTATTAAGAATTTTCCAGGCACTGTCAAATGTTATCCAGAAACCTTAAGACATATCTTGCGCTAATTCTTGTTAGATTGAGTGTTTTAATAATGTGTCATTCGACATCATTTTCCTCTGTTTCCTTATCTCTATACAGCAAGCGCAGCTCAAGATTTCGAGTAACATCAAGTTCCTAAGCGGCAACGCCAAACTGCGCCGTACTTCGATCGAAGGAAATGTGGCTGAGATCCTTTCCATTCCTCCCTCGGGCGTGAAACCACCTCGTCGAAAGAAAACGGCCACTCATTCTGTGGAATCTGCCACTGCCCCACTTTTGGCTCCTCCTACTGCTGCTGCTCCTCAGTCGTCCGACCCAGAAAAATCAGAAGAAACTTCTTCCGATGATAATAGCGTCTTTCAAACTCGCGATTCGGGTAAAGGCGCCTCCTCCAGCCCTAATAAGCTGCCAGCCGTCGCAAACTCCTCCCCAGAGCCTGAATTGGTTTTCCAAGACGCCCAGATAGAAACTGTAAAGCCGAAACGCGGCTCCTCTCGCGCGTCCAGCCGCAAAGCTTCGGTCACTTCTGTCGACGAAGGTTTCCAAGACCGTCCTGCCACGCGCGCGAGCTCCAAGTCCCGCCCACCGAGCATAGAACCCAGAAGGCAGAATCCTGTAGTCCAGTTGGAGCGTCTAGACTTCGCAAGTTCACAAAGCCAGCCCGCTTTAGCTGAAACTCCGCCGTCCCGCCGTGGTTCGCGTGACCAACGTACTTCGACTTCGTCCTCCATCGACGTGGACATGAAAACCCAGCCTGACAGTCGCATTTCGAACTGCAAGAGGATGCAAAGCATCGACACATTGGTGCCCGAAGAACCGAAACCACAGGAACCAGCACCGACACCTGATCTGGAGGAAGCAAAACCCTTACCGGAGGTAAGAAACGCCCTTTTAGTGGAAGACACTGAGATGAATCAAGTTTTGTTAGGACAAGGAACCGGAAGCGTCGGCCGTGGAGGAAGCAGAAGTGGTGCCGGTGACACCAGAGCAGCCTAAACCACCTAAACCACGGGCCCGTACTCGCGCAGTGGCTAAGAAAGCCATCGGAGCCGAAACTATGGCCGAAGAAGCACTTGAAGCGCCGGAGAAGTTTGACAAAGCGCCCGAACCAACGGCTAGAGCCACGAGAGCGAGGACTAAAAAGGTTTGCAAAAGCATGAAGACGTCCAGCGTCGTTTTGCCGGTGGGGGAGGAAACCACGGCTGTCAAAGTCACGCCCACGAGGGCTAAAGAGGCAGGAGACGCTAAGCCGGGCCGCAAACGTAAGAGTGACGAGGTCGATGAAGGCGAGGCACAGTTCCATACGCCGGCCAAGAAGAGTCCATGCGCTAAAGGATCGCCGTGCAAACGGTTCTTGAAGGCGTTGACGCCAAGTTCGGCCAAGAAGTTCACGCCCAAGCCGCTGTTCAGGTAACTGTGCGATTAAGCAGTTGATAATTTGAGTAGTTTCAGAGTAAACTTTCTTCGTTCCCTGCTTTGTGTCGTTTAACTCTGTAAGTTTCTTTATCAGCGTGGGCGCACAAAGGCATACTAAAGAGTAAGATATTGCTTTTTGACAGTCCGTCACGCGCCATGAAAGTTCAAGAGAAAGTCCAGGCCTTTGAAAAGGCGGCGTCGCCGGTGTGCCGTGCTGCTGAACCGGAGCCCGAGACTGGGTTGACGCCTTCTGCTGGGAAGAAGCCCGGCTTTTGGAAAGTAATGGTGCAGCGCTTGAATGTGGGGACGGTCGAAAAGGACGGCCGAGTTTACCCAAATGCGTCGACGCCGATATCAAAAGTTGCGGAAGAGCGTGACATGGAGTGGGAGACGGAAAAGGCCAAGCAAGGAGAAAAGGTTGCCGAACCGGAGCCGCTGGAAGAAGTCGTCGTAGAGGAGCCAGTCAAAGAGGAAAAGAAGAATTTGAGGGAGTCTTTGCAATCTCTTCGTCGTTCGGTAGGCGCAGGGCAAAAAAAGAAAGATTGAAATTGAATTTATTTACTCGTTTTGTTCAGCTTTGATACTTGGTTTGAAAAACTCACTTGTTACTACTTTTTCTTTATTTTTAAAATCCCTAACGACCTCTTCTGAATTACCATAGTAATTTTACAGTTTTAATAATTCCTAATGAGCTGTAAGTAATCGATTTTAACTATAAGCTCGTAGATTGTCAGATTTGTTGTGCTATGTGTTGATTTTCACTTTTTTTTCATTCGGAATGTGTTATTGATGGATTGCTTTATTACCTGTTTCTTGTTCGGTTTGTAGGCAGGAACGTTGAACCAGATTATGGCGAAGAAGAGTCTGGCACGTGCCAAACGGATTTCCGCGGCCAAAGACAGGAAAATTTCGACAGAATCGACGGAATCGTTTTTGTCGGCGGCTAGCTCCAGCACCAAGTCCAGAAAGCAAACGCCTTTGAACAAAGTAAGATTTGTGGCATGGAGATTGGGTATTGAACGCGATGTTGCCATTTTGCTCTTCAGCTATTTATTTACTCATTCATTTCTCCTATTGTAGAAGATCTTGAAGCAAATATCCACTGGCCAATTGCCGTCTACTGCCAGTGGCGTGAAAAAGCTGCCGTTGAGCTCGAAGGTAAGATTCCTTAGTAACTAACAGTATTGTGTGATTTTCTCGTGTCTTTTACTGTTACAATCTTGTAAATAGTCCACGAGTCGCTTGGCATCGAATTTGGTGACGGGAGTGACCTCGTTCCTGCCCAATCAACTCGCCCAGGCGCCCAAACTGACCGAAGCAGAGGAACGGGCCAAGAAGGAAGAGGAGATTCGCCGTCGACGGGAAAAAGAGGAAGAAGCAGCTCGGAAGAAGGAAGAATTGTTGCGCGCCAAGGCTGAAGAAAAAAAACGGTACACTTTTCATTTTATGTTGATAAACCTTACTCATGGTATTGCGTATTTTGCTTTTTATTCTTAGTTTCATTTTATTAACTTTGCTTTCGCATTCAGATATGTCTTGAAATTCAAGTCAGCCGTGTTGGATTTTAATTTGAGCGTCTTTTTTTAGGATTGCGGAAGAAAAAGCACAGCGCGTGCAAGCGGCACGCTTAGCCAAGGAGCAGCAGATAAGCGATATCCAGTCCAAAGTGGCGTCGAAACTGGAAAAATGCGCTGCCACCGCTCAGCACCTGAAAGAAAAGCGTGACCAAGAAGCGTTGAGGTAAGATTGGCGATTTAACAGTATTTTACTCGTAGAACTCGAAGACGCCTACGCAGTCTTGAAGATGACCAATGACGTGGCGTCACTTGAACAGAATTTTCCCATTCCTTAAATTTATTGTAACCTTGAAAGTGTAACCTTGCATGAACTTGTTCCGAATTTTTCTTACATTTGCCTAGTCTTCGGACAACTGTACAGACGTCTATTCAATTGTGGGCAGAAAAGTCCGAAATTTGGAGTTAAAAATAGAAATGCACATGGTCAAGCAAGTTCGGGAGAAGTTGTGTACACTTTGCTGTGTTTTTCCGAGTTTGGAGTAGTTTTCAGTCTTCAGATAACTTGCTATGACAATTAGGGAATGTTGGGTGACCATTGACTTGAACACGTTGTAAAACTCGCTTTTAAACGTCTTTTTCCTTCGTATCCGTTCGGCTGGGGAAAATTTGTCTAAAATTTGGTTGATTTCGCTGGTAACATTCTCGCGTAATAACGCCTATCCGGTCCTTTCTGCAGGCGGAAGCAGTTGGCCGAGGCCAAGCGCCTGGAAGTGGAAGAACGACGACGGATGGAGGAAGAGCACAAGAAAGCGAAGATGCGTGAAGAGGCGGAGGAAGAGCAGCGGAAGGCTTTGCAGAGGAAGAAAGAAATGGAGCTGAGACAAAAGTACACACGAAAAGTCTTCCGATGAGCCATTCGAAAGCGTATATTAATTTTCACTCCCTGACATCTAGGCAATTACAAATCGAGCGCGAAAAGTACCAAAAGGCTATGTCGACTTTTGTGAAAAGCAACCTGAATACCACGGTTACCTTAGATGCTAACCAAAGTACGTTTTCGTCTTTTAACAAGTTACGTTCTTTTTCTTAAGAGCACTATAACTGCTTTGGATTCACTATCCGTACCGGATTCTTTTTCGATTCTCTTTTTAATATATGTTTATTTCCGCTCGAGTGTCTTCTTTTACGTTCATGATCTGAATTTTCCTAATGTCGTCGCTTTCATCCCAGAACGAAAGTTTCTAATCACTGCCTTTTCCCTATTTGCAGCGTCCGATAATTATGATATGACTCCCAGAGGTGAGAAGTACATGAAGTTGAACTCTTCGCAAGACTACGGCATTCAGGATTTGAGTTCTGGCGATTCAACGGACGAAGAAGACGAGCCACGAAAAAAGATTCCTCAGTGGGCTCAAGGTATTGAAGCACACATTAAAAGAATTGGAAACCTACCCCAAAAAGAAGACAACAGATTGCAACCTACGGGTATGATCAACCGTGGAGAAGTAATATCGTGTTTTTGTTTATTTGCAGGGGCACAATTGCGCGAAGCGATCTCTCAGCAAAACATTGATCCACCTGACTTCAACGAAGTGTTCCCTCCAAAGGAGTTGATGAAAACTCTGCGACTGGAATTTATCTTTAAGAACTGTCGGCGCAAGATGCGCCTCAAGCGCACCTCCAGTGCAGTGTGGGACACGCCCCCGTCTTACAAATCGCTGTTGCAAAATCGGGAAAGCTTGTAAATAGCAAACCAGACTTCTTGAAATGTTTCTTTGGAACTGTCGCTGTCTATGTTTTTGTGTATGTTTATTTCAAGATAGTTGTTTTTAAGTATGTATGCCTATTTTCTACTGCAAAATTTGTGTAGTGATCAAATGATCCCGTATGAAATCGTAAATGGACACCTTTTAGAGAATATTTATGGACTTTAGAAAATATTGCAGCCACTTCCAGAATGGGTTTTCACTAAAAAAAAAAGAATGTGCTGAAGTTTCATGTACTTGTATAACCACGTTTCATCTACGCCATGTATTCCTCATTTAAGCGAAAAATTGTATCTTTTTTGTAGCTGATCGAACGAAAACTCTAGTTTTCTAAAGATCGTCAGTACCCAGGAATGGGGCAAATGCAGTGCTTTTCTCATGTTTATTAGAACATAATCATTGCAATACATCAAGGATTGACAATAGAACGATGGTCCTAAGCTGTTACATGGTAATCGTGACTTTTTGTGAAAGCAAGTTTCGTTCGGCGTTGTCTCAAAAGTAGTTGAGCTCATCGTCCGCGAGACGATATGGATTTTCATCCAAGGGTTTGTAGTATACTTTGAACATATGCCCCGTAACTCTAGGACACCATTAAACAGGAAACACGGAAGAATATGTGGACAAGTGTTCTACTACCAAACGTAGCTGCATTTCTTACGTCTACAAGTTAACGTGGTTTATTATGGAACAAGGTAATACAAGATATCAGTGCGTTTTGGAAGGAAAGATGCAAGTCCAGCCAAAACGTATCCGCCCTAACCACAAGATTCAATCCAAGTCGTCAATCGTGGGAGATCACACAATCATGTCACCGGTTTCTACTATTCCCTAGATGTTACCACTATACTTTCCATAACGAAATAGGTATTGTCGTTGAGAATCAGTAGGATTATGAATGAGCAGTTGTAAAGAACAAATGAAATTTAAAAGGAAAGACGTTGTATTCTTTTTTTTTTTTTTTTTTTTTTTTGAGGAGGTCGTTGGAATGAAAATACAGAGCCGAGGGCTTAAAATTCCTTAAAATACTACTTCGCAAAACATAAAGCGGGCATACACTTCAAACTAAGACATACCCTGTACAAACTGATCATTTAGAAAATTCATGGTTTACAAATACACTTCGAAATCTCCGTCAAGACACAAGATTCAGGCTGAATTTGTAAAACAAGAGATATCTTTGATTTTCTCTTCGTCCCTGTGGTCAGCAAGGAGTCTTTCAAGGCTTTAATTTCGAACGGCCAACGAACACAAGAGACGAACGCAACACAGCCAATCTTTGTAAAAAATGTTTGAGCTGACGCTCCAATACTAAACATTCCCTTTGACTAGCTTCAATCAATCAATCCACTTGCCACTGCGAAACAAAAAGACCACCATTAGCGTTTCAGTCTGACTAGCTGCACGGGGTGTTTTAAAACATACTTTTAGGCCTCCCTCGACATCCAAATTTGGCGCTGACTCATTTGGGGTTCTTTGCGCTCCTCGCAACTTCTTCTTGGCCTCTTCAGACTTTAAGCCTCGACTTTCTTCTTCCTGGCGACGTTTTTCAGCCGCTTGGGCCATCTGTTCTCTTCTCAATGCCTACAAACAAAACAGCCATAAAACAAACTAAGCTTCTGAGTCAAACAACAACAAAAGTCATGACTCAAATTGTGCAAATTATTATATAAATAACTGCGTCTATGGGAGCGATCGGCGTTTCCTCCGACAGCGATTTCCCCACGCCAGGACAACAGGATAGCAAAATCCCCATTTTTGATTGTGTTTAAAAATAATGAAGCACTCCTTGACAGCAAATCGGCCCACATTCACGAAACCCAAACAAATGAAACTCCGGGTTACGCTAGGAGCGGGTTCCATCGTTGCCATCGTTAAGCGAAGGCTAGTTCTGATGCCTAACATTCGTCCCGTGCCTTGCTACGGGTTAGCTAATGGAAGTCATGGAGAATACGTTGAGCAAAAAGTAATCCCTATTTCACCGTGAATTTGCGACAGTAAGGTTACGTATTGTAATATCCAACGTGCGCTAGTGAGGTATGTTGCACACTCTTCTTAGCAAATTTTTAACATTTTAACCACTGTTAGGTTCTCAAATTTCTTGGAAAAATCGTGTTATACAAATATAGTTGCGAAAATAGAATAAGAGTCGTTCAGGTTCTAATTTTGAAAAGTTGATAGCTCTTGGTTTTAAATGATAAAAAAATCTGAGGTGACAACTACATTATACCTCGTCGAATTGGAATTATATTTTCTCTATAAGAGAAAATTGAAAATGGATCCGGTGAACCTTGTCAAATTTTGACATTTCGAAGATATGTTAACTGTGATTGTGCTGTTTTCCGTCCTTAAGAGTTTTACTCAACTGAAATTGGTGTCTATCTAGCCAGCCTTTTTCATCCTTTCGAATTTCCGCCATTGAATTACTATTTTCTGAAGAGTCGAAGCCGTTCTTGGTCCAAATTTGACAACCGAACAATTTTCACCGCGCGTACTAGTGGCAAAGTGACCTTTGTCTTGTTAATCATTAATGTTAACCATTAAAGTTAACCAGCTAAGTTGCTCAGTGTAAACTAAGAAGTATTTCTATTTTCCGTAATTGTAATTGTTATGAATTTTTTAAATCAACGCTCTTTTAGTAGTGTCGGTCACAATCCGATAAAAACTAATTTTATCCAAGGTTACAACGGCCTGGGTCTGCTGAACCCTCGAAGGTACATGTATAACTGAAAAGCTAGTAGCTCTACAAAATAGAAAAAAAAAATATTTCTCGCCAGGTAAACCTTATAATAAGTCTTATCGCATGTAAGCCGCGGTTTCGCGTGAAAACCTGTGCACACGCGGGGAATTTCAAGTGTGCAAGAAGTGGGAACGCCCGTTTCTTGCGTTTTGGCCAAGTTTCCAAATTTCCGGGTCAAGTGCTTTAAACGGAAGTTCGATATCGTACCTAACTTTTATCGTTCCTGCCCTTTAATTGCATCTCCATTCCTTGATCGGAAATGAATCAGTGTCATTGATTAATCCTCCTTCCGCCATGTTAGTTTGTATTTGAATTAACTGCATTAAAATCCGTATTACACAATTCTTACATGCGACATATATACAAAACTAGGTTTATAGCTGTTTGGGACGCTTTTCTCCTAAATTTATCCTTTCGGGGGTCCTTGAATAATCTATTTTCGAACTTTCTATAAGCAACAGAGCGCCGGGGCTTCGAAATTTGCACTCGCGGTGACGTAACAGCCCATTGGTTCATTATTTCCAACACTTTTTTTCCTGGAGCTGACGGACGTTTTGATAATTGTCTTCGCTCTGGGTCTGATTCGATCTTTTTCGAGCTTAATTCCCGCATTGCTTGGCCTTATTGTCATCGCGAATTGTACGGACAAGAAAGGCCGGCCGGTTGTACGGCGACGAAAAGAGGAAGAGGCGTGGATGTCGGACGAAGGCAGGCGAGGAAGAGGGGGAGAGCCAACTTGTATTGAGGGGATGGGATGCCAAGATGGCGGACTGTTTCTAAGTTGTATGGCCAAACGGTTGTTGATTTGGTGTGTTCCGTGGGGCCGTGTCTTGAACTAACGCCTGATTTTTTTTTGCCAAAATGGATAATAGAACTCACTCTGCTCTTTTCAAAAGAGCTGAACAGTTAAAACGGTGGGAAGAATCCGAGACGAACAAGGAGCCTGGTTGCACCAAAGACAGACCGCGGAAAATCAAGTTCTCAGATAACTGTGTTTTCCTCTCCGCTTGTGCGGCTGGGGACCGTGAAGAAGTGTCGAGATTATTAGCTTTAGGTGCCGACATTGACACAGCCAATGTGGACGGACTTACTGCCCTGCATCAAGTACTTGGGAAACGAAAACTTGCATACTTGACTCACGACGTTCGCTTCTGCTTTTGGTGGCTAATTTTTGCGGTGTGCTTGTCTTCTGTCTAGGCTTGCATCGATGATAACCTGGAAATGGTCGAGTTCTTGGTTCAGAATTACGCCGACGTGAATAAAGGCGACAATGAAGGCTGGACACCTTTACATGCCACTGCGTCCTGTGGTTTTCTCTCCATCGCACACTATTTGATTGAGCATGGAGCAGAAGTGGCCGCCGTCAACAACGACGGCGAATTACCCATCGATATTGCGGAATTGGACGCCATGGAAGAACTACTGGCCAAAGAAATCGAGGCCAGAGGTAAGCGTCCAACAAGGCTCATCTCGATCCTTTCAAGCTTCCATACTTGCAAGGTTTCTTTCCACGGTAGCTGCACTAACCTGTTAAGTGAATGTGAGCAGAATGAAGAAAGAAAGCCTTTGAGATTCGGAAAGTCCCTCAGTTTGGGAGATAAACGCGTAATACGTAGGGATGAAAGGACGAGTTGGTACAATTAGCCAGGTCTGGCAAGCTGTGATGGAATGATTGAAGGAATGCATTGCGAAAGGAACTTTACTTAAAGGAACTTAAGGCTCTACACTGTTTGGAGCTTGAGTTTGAAAAAGGCCTTCAAGTTTTGGGTTGTTTTAATTACAATGCACACAGTTTGACAGACTCAAACAGGTTACTAAGATCATTCATCAGCGGAATATCTGATGTGTTCGACTTAATTAGCAGAGAGCCTCCATTTTACCGTAACCTAGAAGAAGAGTAACGCGCTCCAATGAGTTCAAGTACCTCGTCTTTGCGTTCTTTACTGGATTTTCAGCTTGTGTGCCGTAAAATTCACGGTTACTTTTGTAAAATCTTTCGATGCCATCCGAGTTTGCAAGAAATCTGATCTCCTGTGTCGAAAGCCGTTAATTTTCAGTAAAGTCCTTAGCGAAAAGTATGCTTTTTTCTTTCCTTGTGAAGAAGCCATCGAACATCAAGTTTTAGAACTGAATCATTATTGAGTTTTGGTGAATTTGAGCGAGAATTTTTGCTTCTTTTCTTAGCACGTCATTTAGGTCCAGTTAAAAACCTGCAAAATCGATTAATAAGCTCATGCTTCCATAGAAATGATCATCTTTTTGCCCCTATTTTAGACTTATTCCAATATTCAGCAGGGTAAGTCATTATTTGTTGACTTTGCCGTTCAGAATCTCCGGATATTTCTCCATGAGCGTAGCAAGGATGTGCTATAATCGTTACTGCAGAACGAAAACAATAAACCCCCTGATTTCTCCCTTCCTGATTCAAAAAATTGTTGGGCCCTTGCCTCGTGGACCTCTGCATTGTTCAGTATCGGTGCCAGAATCTTCGGGTATTTTACAAAACGTCCCAGGAATTCTACTGCAGGATGTGTGAAACTGTTAATTAACATCATAGATTCGTAGAAATGAATCGTTTCACGCGCATGGTGAAACTTGGGCTCCTAACTGCGTTTGTTCGTGGGTTTTGTTGCCAAAACTGTGACAGCCTCCAAATGTTCTGTATAAATTCACAGCGAAAAGTCGTTCGTTGAGCATCTCTTGTCAAGATCGGTCCCTGTTTTGCATTTTTAGTCCATTCCTGGCTAGTAAGTGGCAATGAAATGGTATTCTGGGTTAGTTAACCGCCCTTCATTGGTCTCTTAAAGAAAAATCTCTGCCAATTCAGAACGATTTGTCAAGATGAAGAAAAATCTCGGTTAAACGACGACTATTTTCTTTAAAACGGTGCAAATTTCGATAACACTGGGTTTTTGTTTATATGGCATGTAATGGCATTCTACCTTTTAAATGGCGTTCTCGTTTATCTTGAACGGGTTGGAAAGCTTGATCCTATTAATTTCATGCTTTTTTTTTTCATACCAGGCATCGATTGCGAGAAGGCCCGCACGGAAGAAGAACGTCAAATGTTGGCCGATGCGACGTATTGGCTCAACAATGGTTACTCAGATCGTCCACATCCTAAAACTGGAGCTTATGCCTTGCACGTGGCAGCAGCCAAAGGCTACATCAAAGTAATAAGGTAGCACAATCGTCCACGCTTCCATAAACTTTGTCTAATTGTTCTTGACGTGTACAGTATTTTAATCCAAGCTGGCGCAGATTTAAATGTCCAAGACTTTGACGGTTGGACGCCACTTCACGCAGCAGCTCACTGGGGTCAGCGCGAAGCTTGCCAATTCCTTTGCGAACACATGGCTTCGATGGACATCCAGAACTGCGTGGTAGACCTCGTCTCGCTATTCTGCTACATTTCAATGGACGTTTGTAGGTTTCATTCCTAATTCTGGTGCTTCTTTTGCAGGGTCAAACGTGTTTTGATGTAGCTGATACAGATGTTTTAAAACTGCTGGAAGACTTGAAGCGAAAACAAGCAGCTTTACTGCGAGATCGACCTGAGGTGGCAGCAGCTTTGTTAGCTCGATCTTCACCTTCTCACAAACGGAGGTAGTCCACCATAAAATTAAAGAACAGCAGTCATCCAATTTAAGTATAGTAAAAATCAATCGAAGACCATGTAAGATAAACTTTTAGAGTTAAAAGTGAATTAGGCACTAGTAATCATCAAAGCACTCCTTTCAGCGTGCTAAAATAAAAATTACAAGTGTTGAATGGAGATGTAGTTGCCATTCGTTTGTTTCTGCAGGACGTCGGTTACCCGCCTTTCAAAGAATGACAAATCGTCGCTTATTGCGCTGGATACAAACGCAGAGCGTAAAATGATGAACCGGGCCGTGCCTTCTGAGGTGGCGACAGAGGCAGAATCGACGGAAGACAGTGACATTGGTAAAACTTTTGGTTCATTCCGTTTCAAACCGACCGTGCTAATGGATTTTCGTGACAATTTCAGAGAAACAAAGCAAGAACAACGTTACTCGAACGTCACAGCAGCCAGTTGAACCTAAAACGGTACTATCTTTGGCGTTTTTTCCCTTTTAGTGTAACTTACGTCATATTTCTTCATCCTTTTTCATCGTTCTCCTACGTTTTTCGTCGTTGTGTCCTCATTTGTCTAAGTTGTTACAAGTTTTCGTAGCTATTGTGATATTTTAACCAGTTTTTATACTTTTGTTACTTTTTCGGCGTTTTTTTTTATGTTTCACGTTCTTGATTAATTTCCGTGTCGTCTTTGAAACTTGCTAAAGGATAAAACCCAATTTGAATAAGGCAGCTGAGATGCGAAGTGAGAGAAGGGGTTTTGGATGTCGAGAAAACTCAAATGAATGTGGAATTTTGGTATGCACTTTGCAGATTCCCAGTTCTCCTCCGCGAGCACCGTTAGCCGAAGAAGAGTCTGTTTCGGAAGATGGGGAAGTGAATTCTTGGCGCCGACCGGGGACGGCGGCGAGGAGCAAATTCCAGCAACAACGTAAGTTTGGAACATGGGCGACGGGTTGTGTGGTAACGAAAGAAAGCTTTTCCGTCCTCTCGGTGCACGCTTACGAGGCACGTGAACTGACTTCCCCTGTCGAGGCTAATTTTAGCGTACGTTTATGCTTTCGGGAATAGAGCAGTCGTTTCCTTTCGAACAGTTCTTTCTAAATAGGATTCCGTAGTTCATTTGTTCCTTTTTAATTTCGCCTATTTGATGTGTGCGAGGCTGTCTGTTATTATATATGTCTGTTGTTATATATGTTGAATCGTAATTCATACCCTATCTTAGTGTTTTTAACGGCAACCTTATAGTAGAATTTATTATATTCAGTAGATTTATTATAGCTAATCAAGATAGTAGTTTACTGTAGTCAGATAAGTCGAGACTCGCTGGATTAATTTATCTGGCAGTAAGTAAAAAACATAGTCAAGTTGTGTAGCGAAATTTTTCGTGTTGGTTTTCTTTGAGTATTTTCGTGATAATGTAAATGTCAGTAAGAGCATCGATGGTTCAGTGGTAGAATGCTCGCCTGCCACGCGGGCGGCCCGGGTTCGATTCCCGGTCGATGCAGTTTTTGTTGAGAAAAGTATTTTTTGGGTGAATTTTCACGCCTTTATCTTATCTAACGATCAGAAATGCAATTTCGCCATAAAATTAGCAGTAGGCTTAATGAGACGGAAGCATCGATGGTTCAATGGTAGCATGCTCGCTTGCCACGCGAACGGCCCGCGTCCGATTTCCGGTCGATACATTTTAGGTGAAAAAAAAAAAGCATTTTTTAGGTGATTTTTCACGCCGGTTAGTTTGACCTCTTGATTTCAAATAAATTTACCGCATAAAGACTGCGTCTGGCGACATTGCAACAAGCATCGATGGTTCAGTGGTAGAATGCTCGCCTGCCACGCGGGCGGCCCGGGTTCGATTCCCGGTCGATGCATTTTATAACTTTCTTTTCAAGTGTTTTTATTTTCAATTTAATGTCGCTTTGCATTTTACACACTAAAAAACGTCAAATTTTGTTTTTAATTATTTTGCGTATTCGAGTTTACTTCACTCGTATATTTCTGAAACTTGACCTGTTAATTGAGATCGCCCGTTTTTCATGGTTGCAGAACGAGAAGAACTCAACCGGTCGTTGTCGCAGCCACTTCCTTCGCCTACAACTATCTTACCGTCGTTTCCTAAAAGCGAGTTTGACAAAGAAGCGGAAAAGGAAGACGCCAAGTCCCGCGTGACGCCCCTTGACGCCTCCGAAGTTACGCTGCGAAGAGCGCATAGTTTCGAATCGGATGAAAGGTATATACTTGTCCACGCTTTCGTTTCAAGTTTCGGCGTTGTTTCTGTTGACATCGCCTTCATACCGTCTTCGCATTGCGTCGCTTGACGGGTTTTGACCCACAAATCTGTAGGGCAAAGGCGAAACTTTACCATGTTCCCACCAACATCGGAAAGTTTCCACGTAGTGTATAACTATTCTATTCTAGAGTCATAGGCGGGGTCCGTGTTGCTAGGTTTCCAGGAAACACGCCGCAGAATCTGTTAAATCATTCCAAGACACGCCGGTCCACTTTACGCTCGCGATTTCTTGCACTCTGTGTATATTAATGAATCGCCTTGCGCCAAATTGTGCTCGTACTGTAACCATTATCGAACTAAAACGCATTTCAAAAGCACTAAATAGCGCACATGTTTGAGGAGAGATTATTACTAAAACCATTTTTATTTGATTTGACCTTCGCAGCGTAGAGTTCGTACGATTCGGAGAAGTAAAAAAACTTTCAGTCCTCTGGTGGTCTCTACCTCACCAATGAGTGAATTAACATAATTTGAGACACACTTTTTCGCATTTGATCACCGCTGCCATCTAGTGGATCTGTTCGCATTTCCTCGCGTTTGTGCATGTTTCTTGCATTTGCGTGTGTGTCCACGTGCGAGTAGCTGTAATAATTTGACGGTGAATGGTCTTATTGAATGATTTCTAACCCCACATTTTCTATTTTTGTTTTCGTGTGTGTGGATTTGGATTTCTGCGGGGGCTGTTTTTCTTTTTTTGCTCCAACGCTTGGTTTGGGGACCGCAACCGCAAAGCAGATTCTACTCCCGCCTCCAAGAACTCAGACGGAGGATCAAAGCTAGTTCCCTGCCCGTGCTACCGTCCAAATCCCCGCCCGATTCGTCGGCCTCCTCGTCCTCCTTGCACCCCACCACGTCCTCCTCGTCCCCTGACATCGATCTCAGTACCCCCGTCACCTCCGCCTCGTCCTCCTCCTCCGCTTCCTCTTCCTCCGCCACCACTGCCACTCCCTTCCTACCCAGACAGCCGTCTCTGGATGATGGCGTCTTCGGCTCCGTGTCCTCCGTGCGTCTCAGCGCGTTCCGTCGCTCCGCCTCTTCCACCGACGACGCGCCTGAACCGGAGGAAGACGCTTACAATAAGGAAGACGTTGTCCTTAGAACGCCTGAAAGAGTGGCCAGGGTTGTCAGGTAGCCCTTAGTGGAATTGAATGCTGTCGCGTTCCTCCCTTTTTTCCGTCCTTCGTTTTGGAAGGACATTTTCACGCCATGGAAAACATTATTTCAATGCGTTCAGCGTATTGTACATGATTATTTAACTTTTAGTTCATTGGTGTTACCTTTTTCACTATCGTAGTCCATTTATGAAGTATTTATTGGCGAGTTTTGATTGAATTTGGGACGTAGGTTCGCGTCTGTTGATTTTTTACTTTTATTTGGTACCGTTCTAGGCCTATTAATTCCTATGGACAAATTGCCTTAACTGGATTAAATTATGCTAGTCTGCCCATTTTTTGGTCAATTTTTACAGAGTTTATATACTCGTACAAGAGAATCTCCTTTTAACGAACTTCTCTAGAGCTTTAAAAAACGTTTTTATTCGAAGCTCGTCATATCAGGGATTTTTATCAATCATTTGCCCAACCCGGGACCGTACTAGAACCGGCTGTTAGTTATACGAGGGTTCGTTGTGGCGAGATTCTGTTGTATACTTCGATTTTTTTTATGTGTTAGTTAAAGTTGAACAGTGTAGGAATTGTGATTTTTTTTTTGCGTTGGATTTATAGCGAGTAAGACTGAAGAACGTTTGACTCCGATTGATTTTGGGATTTTGAAGTGCACTTTCATTCGAAATTGTCTGATTTTTCTAGTCATCGCGGTAATGGAGAGCAAACTGGGTCAGGAGACCAATCAGCAACGGCTACGTTGGTGCTGTCACCCTCACCGGCCACGCCCCAGAGCAATAACATGAGAAGGTAAGCAATCTTTCATAGTCGCCGGTGGTGAAAACGACCTGCTTATACACGGGATCCGGAGATTAGAAGTACAGAGAACTACCACGTATTATGAATACGGGTAGAAATCAACTGGGTTGGAAACGCTTTTAATGTTCATCAGTCTAAAAGCGACGAGTCTTTTAAGTCAATGAAGCGTTATTTAAAGGAGGAATAGTGTACCTTTGCACTCTTGCTGAAATTGCAGTCGACGGGCATCTCCAAATGCAATTTTTTTGGGTTTTCTTCTATTCTTACTTATCGTGTCTTCTCTCGTCTCTGCTTTTGTACCATTTTTAGCCAACTGACCATCAATGTGACGGCTAAACTGCCGCTTCCTGCTGCTGCTTCTTCTCCCCTCCCTTCATCTTCATCCTCCTCTTCGTCCTCCTCTTCCACTTCGTCTTCTTCTGCGTCGCCCGCTTCTAGTTCTTCTGTCTTTTCTTCGCCTTCTACGTCTTCGCAACCGCTTAACGGAGCTACTGCCCCTCCTTCTGCCAGCAAGGAAGAACCGGTGACCACGCCCACTAAGTTCAGTCCTGGCAACTTTATCAAAAATCTTTTCAAGTTAGTTTTCGCGTGTTGTGGAAGACGGTTTCATAGCTTTCTGGCTGAAATTCAGTATTTCTTGACGGGTTTGGGCTTGCACTATCGTAATACGTGTTACGCCTGGCAAAGTGTTGCAGCAATTTTCAGTCGGCTCGTTAATACGCGTATAAAGAGTCCGTGCAACTACAGAAGCACTTCACTTCAACGTACCTTAAATAGGCTCGTATTAAACTTTGCGATCCGTTTTGGGCTGTTAAAGTACTCAGTTTTGTTGGGAATAAAATAAATTAAAAAATAAAGGAGTAAAAATTGCTGCAAGAGACTTGCCAAGCCTACGAAGATCTTTTTGTCCGTGCTAACGTACTTCTGGATCGTGTTCGCCCTTTTTTTGTGGTGCTTATCTGGCATGACGACAGCGGTTTGGTCCATCAGAAGGCTGTTTTTATTGTGCCGTGTGATTGGTGCGTCTTCCTCACATCTTTTTGATATTTGTACGCATAGTTTGTCTTGAAAGACACTAATACGTGCGTGATTGTTCACTAGAACTTGTGTTTGTCTTCGAAGTCTGTAAGTGAAGTTGTATACGAATGTTACGTACCTAGGTCTTTCGTACCACCGGTCCGGGATGGCGAAAGCGAAATGCAACGCAAAGCCCACGCAAAACGCGTCAGAGAAACGAGAAGATCCACCCAAGGTGTGACGTTGGAAGATTTGAAGAGCGCAGAACAACTGAATCGCAAGAAAAGCGATCCTGTAAGCATAAAACTTCATTGGAGTTCAATTGATTCTGATTCATTTGCGTGATTTGTTGCTTGCAGGGTCCGAGTGGACTAGAAGAAAAGAAAGAAGAGGTTAACCACGTGGAAGAAGTCAAGAACAACAACAATAATAATGGAACGAAGGAAAAAGAGAATGATTTGGAACGGCGACCGTCTTGGAGGCTGCGAATCTCGGAGTCCAACCCCACCAAAGTAAATAGATCGATTTTTCGGATTCTACACGGATTTTTAACGAGTTTTGGTTCTTGTTTCCATTCGCTTGAAACATTATCTTGGATACTGTGTGACTGTGGAAGTGTTTTGGTGTAAGTTTCTAATGATTTGATTTGTTTCCTTTTTAGTTTTCCTTGGAAGATGCCAGTCGATCAAATAAGCCACCCTTGCCACCGTCACCTAGTTCTTCGAATGAGACTGTAGTGACGGTGCCGTTGCGAAGGAAGTCTGCCACCGAGGAAGCGGGTATGGCCTTCTAAAAATACCTGGGCATTTTCGTCATTGTAATTCGGTTGTTTCTTGTAGCGGAAAGTAATCGGGAGTCGTTAGCAACGCAAGCAGCCATCCAAAGGCGGCGAAGGCCGAAGCGACGGTCGACAGGCGTGGTTCAAATCGACGTCGACGTAAGAAATTCCTTCTCCTATTGGCCTTTCGATCTAGAGATTGCAGTGTTCATGATCCTTAGCGTCAAGAACGTTAGCCATGCAAGGGGAAATTCCTCTTAGGCCAACTACTCGGCACGTTCTTATAGTCGGTATCGTTCGTAGAGTGGTCTCGAGGCCGCGATGGAGCTTATGAGCTTATGGACACATGATTTATTAGCAGTTCTAAATCTGCGATTAGACCTTTCAGGATTAGTGTAAAATCATTGGATTTTTGTCAGCTCCATGGTTCCGGGAAGATGATAATTGACGCGTCAATATTTAACCGTTTACTTACAAGAACTCTTCGAGGGTTTATAACTCGTTCGTTCCTCATCGTCTTTAGATTCAATCATATAGCTTAGCTTATAGGTATTCGTGCACAATTTTTGACTTTTTTAGTTCGAGAGTATACTGCATATTAGTGTATATTACAAGTTGATTTATATTGTTAAGACTATTTTGACCAATGACGATAGGCGTTTCCTGACTCGGAAACGACTTCAAGAGCCTGAAATGCGACTAGCCTCCCTCTTTTCTGTCATTCTCCAACAATTCTAACACGTTGATGATGAGTCTTGACATTTTGGAGCATTTCCAGTCCCTTGTGACCGTAATTGACTCATTCCCGCCATGCTTCTCATTTTCCCCCTTTTGTTTTCCTAGGACTTGGATCCCGAGAAAGATTCCCATGCCTCCACCGAAACTGATGACACGCCAGATCTCGAGGTAGGTCAATTACTTCGTTTTCTTTAAGATCCCTTCGAAGATAAGGACACGCACAGATGGTTAGAACTGACAAAAGTCAAAGCTTGAAATTTCTCTCAGCTTTAAGAGCTCATTAGTAACGATAGTATGTAGTACTAAGAAAAAGAGTTTGTTTGTGACGCCATGTGACTTCGTTGACAACTCGAGGCACTCGTAATGCTAAGCGTGTCCCATTCCGTAGTCTCACGTCACGGAATGTGCTAGAAAAAAAAAAGTGAAACAAAGGCTTAGGCCACCTCAATTGTTGACGAAATGGGCTTATCACGTCTCGATTTTTCCGGTAACCCTTTCTAACTTTAGCTCTGCCCACAAGGGGTTCGTTCGTGACGTGACACAGGCTCATTGCATGAAAAACGTTTAATACACTGAACGTGTTCAGAATCATAGGGGACGAAACCTATGCGAGCTTCCCGTACCACCTTTTTGGACATTTACATTTTGTACAGTACAATCTCGGCTTAACGAACCCCGGTTATAACGAAAATGTCGATTAGAGTGGAGGTGAAAAAGCCGTTGCGTATATCGATGTTAAGGCGTACTTTCGGTGCAGTACATTATATAGCTACATTTTCGAAACCACAATGCCCATTACTGGGGTTGTGGTGGTTCGGGCAAGCTTCCAATGTGGAAGTGCCCGGAGTGCCCTCCAATGAGCCCCCTCGCTCTCTTCTCCACCACTTTGGCATGTAACTCTCCTGGTGTACTGAGGAGTGTGATTCCACAATAACGAACTTCGGGTATAGCCTACTCCTATTGTGTCCCCGAAGAAGCTTCATGATAATAATTTGGCATTTATCGCCTGGTGGCGCTAGTGGGGAGTGAGACGAGCGTTCGGGGGAATCTTGGTCGCACCGATGAACTTCTTATCCATTGCTTCCGCTTGGGTGAAAGCTTCTGACATGAGAGTAATCTTGTACTTGCGCTAAAAAAAGGAAGATCTTTTTGTCGGGTGGGTGGGTTGAGTTGGGTGGCGGGGAGGGGGCGTAGGCTATGTGTTTCCATCTGAAGACCTCCTTGAACTTTAGGGTGAAGCTTTGTTTAGCTTATGGACTTAGAACTTTACCTTCCTGTGCTCTCTTCGACTTCGGCGGTGTATATTTATACACCTGTCTTCTCACACACGAAGGTCTTTTCACACACACACACATGTATACCCTAATACACAGGAGAGGTCTACGTCAAGTTTTATTTATAGCGGCGCCCTATTTCGGGTCTTTCTAAAAACTGGTGTCCCTTTTTTCGTCTTTTTGCTGTCTGCCGTTTTGTATTCGCCTTTTCCTATTCAGCGTTAAAAAAGAAAAAAAAATAGGAAGGCGCGTTTTACGCGTTTAGTGCGTTCTTGTGAACTTCGGAGAGCGAGAATAGAATGATTCCATGAAAAAGTTGACAATGGTTTCTAGCACTTGTGGGAATAAAATGTGGCACCAGAAAGTAGGCTTATTCCGTGTATACCGTCCAACTTTATTTAGAACATCTAATGTACAATCAAGTGTATCATTAAAAAATTTCCAGAAAGTGTGCAATTATGATAATAGGTACATATGATGGGCATTTTACGTCGTTTACATTCCACTTTATTATGAATTCTCGTATAAAATACGTAAACTTGATTTCGTGCACTGTTTTTGTGCTACTCATGTGCAGTGCCAGTTAAAGTAATAAGTACAATTAATCTACTTGGCGTTTTATGTTAATTTGCTAAAGTACGGAGCACTCTCTACCATGTCTGATTTCGTAGACAAATTAATTGTTTCTCGCGCCTTCCCTTGGCGAGTGATTCGTCAATTGAAACTGAACAAGGCAGGCGACATGGCAATTTGGTCGCTTACAAGAGTTTAGTGTTTAGATGTTGTGTTAAAATGTCCAAATTTTCAGAGATTAGAAGCTAAGAGAGTTTGTCAAAGATATGACATGATAATCTATCTCGACTTTACGGACTGGCATTTGCTAAAATGTATTCAAAGTGATTCAGGATTTGGCTGCTGTAGCAGTTACGTCACGGTGACCATTCGCATTTTAATTCTCATTTCTGAACACAACAAACAACAACCAAACGAACTGTGTTGATTGTCATGCCCGTTGTTTCCTTTGTGCATTGGCAGTCTAATCCAGAGAAACTGATTGGTGAGCGTATTATTGCTTTGACATTGCAAAGAAACTTCGCGCAGGTATTTTTCGCAATGTAAACTAAGAGAAAGACGCCAATATAAAGTCGTTTGTGCAGCATTGCAAATTTGTTCTCACGAGGAACTGCGTAGCTGCACGTAGGTCCATTGTTGCTTTACTGCTGTGCATTTCAAGCAGAGCAAGGAAAGGTCTCCAACTACAACTTATAAAACAATACACCGGTAGCAACGAAGAACTCGTTGAAAAAGTGCCCATAAACGTGAGCTTTGCGCCATTACACTATTGTTGTGTTTAACAGATCGTTCTTTTGTGTTGGCTCCATGTTTTGTCGATAATTAATGTCGTATACCCTTCTGCCTTACTGTTTATGTGCAGTTCGCTCGCAGAAATGTTAGCAATGCAGTACGGTTTACTTCGCAAAGTTGTTTTCCTTGATTCTTTTTTTTTTTTAAAAAGAGAGAGAGAGAGAGAGAGAGA
>JAGQDJ010000327.1:0-24867 GCA_022885665.1 Triops longicaudatus
CACTTGCCCGTTGCCCCTGCCCATACCCCTGAAGTCGCCGCTGTCTGGGCCACCGTCCGTACCCCCGCTGCCTACCCCGCCCCCGCTGCCTACCCTGCCCCTGCCCGCTATTAAATCTAGTAGATTTCCTGTGTATAGGAGATATATTTAATTAATAAATTTCTCACGTAAAAAAAGTCTATGTAGTTCCGTTTCATCTTTCTCATTAATTGGAAGTTCGCACCTGGCACTTATTAGAGGTAGATGTACTTGATGGATTCTCTCAAGAACCATTCAAAAGTTTCATGAGTATTTTCAGACTGTTCGTCTGGAATGCAGAAATATATATAATTTCTTTGCGTAGACCGTGATAGCATTGATTTAGGTTGAGGCTTCGGTAACCTTTCCATCTTTACGGGCCTTTGAAAACCATATGAGGTGGCTGTGGGCCGGATCAAAACGTGAAGTGGAGACGGGCCGGAATAGACAATTGAAACACTGAATAGGATATTACCAGAAAATAAAGACAAACGGTTCACAAAGAATTACTTTTCAATAAAGTTTGCACTTGAATTGTAATTAATTAAGGTTTTGTATGCTCTTTTGTACCCCAAATTTGCCGTATTACGTAAAATATAATTTTTGTCCGAGCACCGCGTGCCGGTTCAACTAGGTACGCAGGCCTGTTCCAGCGTGAGGGTCGAAAGTTGCCGACCACTTGTTTATTTTTTTAGTGGCAATTTGACATCAACAATTTAGTCATTACATGTACTGGTTCTCTGCGAAAGGGCTTAACTTCTCGTACTCTTTGCATGCTTTCTTATCTATACCTTTATAATTTACTTAATTTCCTTGGTAAAAGCATTTACGGCAAGTGACGTGTGCGCTCAAAACTGTCAGAAAGTAATTTGTTAGAAAATTATCACAAGAGACTTTATTGAAACTTGTAAGACCCTATGTGTAGCACAATTGCACTATGCAAACGATATACATTTTTTTCCTTGATGGGCTCATTACATATCAAATGTTCATTAACAAGCATAATAAACTTTAACAGCACAACTTTCCTTATGACGGTTACACTGCTTCTCGGTTGCACCCGCCATAAGTAACCTACCAAGTTTAGTGGAGAAACCATGTCTTTATTCTAAATTCTTTGGGTCGTTGCTTGCCGGGAAGACCACACCCGTTTCTGGCAAAACATCTCGCTGTTCTTTTCCTTTAGCCTAGTTCTACTCCCGTACTCTCACTTGAAGACAAGTGAATAATTAAAATCACTTTTCGAACTTAAATGTTCTTTACACCAGCTCACCCATTGCTATAATTACACTTCTAAAAGAAAAAAAATTGGATGAACTATGAGTTAAAAAACATAAAATGGATAACGGTGTTTTTCGTCAACAGAACTTTAAAGTGACTTCTCGTTGTCAGCTCAATCGTATTGATATTTTTTTAGCATTTGCTGTAGAAAAATCTGTGCTATAATGAAGATTACAACGTAAATGTTGTGTGCGATTTAAGAATCAACACTCGAAAGTCTTTTATTTAGGCTTATTTCTCACAACTTCATTTGCGTAGACAGTTATCTAGCACGTATTTGTAGACGAAGACCAAACGAAACAGGTTGATTCATTGCCAACGAACCTGGTTTCAAAGGTGTTTCCTTCAGTGTTTACTACGTATATTTTACTTTCGTTACTGTCTAAGTTATGTATGCAAAATATAATTAGAAAATGTTTTACTCCCCCTCCTAAATAAAAATCCTGACTACGGCCTTGACCATAATCATACAAGCAATCAAAATCTTTTTTAAATATGATATTTTTAGTCTCGTTCAACTGTTAACCCTTCCTTTCACAGTTGACATTTTACAGAAATTCGAGAAAACTTCTCATATTTTCCCCTTATTTGTGTTGTAAGAACCTAATAATCTATTGTCACTATTTCACCACCCGTCTTATTTCCAATGCAACACTTTTCTTTCTTGCTGATAACTTTTCGGTTGCGCATGGCGAATCTATCCCAGGCGTGGTGAAAGCAAATTCGCTTACTGGTTATCTGTAAGTGCTCATAATTCGTTTTTCGTATGTCAGATGTGGCAATACTGAGCGTGTAGTAAGACTGCTTGGTCTTCGCTTGTACTGGATATTTTCGCGACATTAATGTACAGAGAAACTCTGAAAGAAGGAATTACATATTAAACATTTGGAAATGAGTCAAGACTCTCAAGCATCCGCTTTTGTGGACCTACTTTCAAATGTATCCACGGTATAAAAGATGCTGCGAAGGGAAGTAATTGAGCTTGGGTTCATCCCAAAATGTGTTCTACTCATGCTTCACTTTAGACGTAACTTTAGACGTAATTGTTTTGCAAAAAGGGTTCCTGTTTTAGATCACCAGCCACGTGGTAAGAGAATGGTTGAAACTTGCCAGCCACGTAGTAAGAGAGCGATAGAGAGAGATTGAGATTATTCCCTGCGTTGTTTAGAGAATGACAAAGCAACGCAAAGTCGGACAGTATCACTTTAGTGTATTTCTCTAAGATTTCACATGGTTAGAAAGAACTAATAAGGCTTAGATTGCCATACCGACTGAGATTTACAAGGAACTCAGTTGGGAGACTCCAAACGCGCTGAGTTTTTCAAGTAAAGACAAGCTGTGTAATTGAAAAACGAAACTTTTCTTAGCTTTTGAAACAATAAATCACCGTGTTTGAAAAGTTCAATGCGCACTGGCTCTCCCAACTGAATTCGCTATTGGAGATCCGATTCGGAACTGGCTGCTTAAGAAAAGTCTATGCTATGTATTTTCGGATGAAGAGTTGGCGTAAAAGAGAGGTTAGTGTTAAGGAAGCTTATGGTCAACAGTGGTGATGAAATATGATCGGCATATGGAAATTTTTGATAACTTGCACCAGCTTAAGGCCATTGTAATACCATTTTCTCTCAGGATACACTTTAAAATGGGAAATCTGTCTTGAATGATTTCGCAAAAGCCGTCACATATTTTTAAGAATTTCCGTCACAGTAATGTTGTCGACTAAAATATGCCGCCAGTGACGTCGAGGCATTTTTATAGATCTTTATGAGTAATTACCACGAATTCGCTAAATTTTCCGGACCTTTCGAAAGGATGAGAGAAACAAATTTTCTCGACTTCATCAGCCATAATTCGAATGATTTAACTTAACTGTGAAGAAAGATTGAAAAAATATCTGACTATTTTTGAAAATTTATTCAGAGCGTTTACCACTTTACCTGTAAATTAGGAGAAAATGGTGTACGGTGGCTTTATGATTGTTAGTTCTAACTTAAGCATGTAGAAATAGCCAAGATACAACAAGTTAGGCTGCAGATTCAAGGATTTTTTCGTGAATTATCTCTTATTGTACATTTAGCTTGAGAAAAGTAAAAGAAAATGTAACCGAATTAAAAAATAGTTGCGGTGGAAGATTTGAAAAGACTCACGTTTCTATGGTCAAGTTCCTTAACGATTTACTCACTAAATTTTTGTCCCCTATACATAAAGTAAACACTTTCACTCATAATAACGAGGAAGGGTACATAGACAAGTAATTTTGAGTTAGGATTCTTCTCCAGGTTATATGATGTATAAGTGTGAAATGCTTATGTCGTAGTACCTTAATGTGTATAACGACAAAGAATACAATAGTTCAAACTTACAAAATGTACCATTGTCCTCAGGAAGACGTTTCTCAGTGACCTTCACCTATATGATTGCGACTAAAAATATCCTTCCCTCTATAAGAAAAGGATGCACTCTTTTCAAGTTTGTGCATGCAAGCGATCTAGGTAAAAGTAAAAGTGAAGCCTACACAAAGATCGCCCTTCCCCGAGGCCAGCTGTAAAGAAGGCAAAAGACTCTGTTTGCTCCAGTTCGATACAGGTATAAAAGCTGCCACTCCAGTTCAATCACATCAGTTCAGTCTCACTCTCCGACTCAAACTAACCAACAATGAAATTCTTCATCATCGCCGCTTTCTTGGCCGCTGCCTCCGCAGCTAGCTTGCCCTACCCCCAACCCCAGCCCTATTCCGCTGGATATGCCAAGCAGCCTGAGATCACCATTGTGAGCCAAAGCGACGTTCGCAACCCCGATGGCAGCAGCCAATGGAGGTAAAACATTCCAGAACTCGCAACTTTTCCGTTACTTATTTTGTTCCTTGTAGCTACGCTGGATCTGACGGAACTACCCGCGAAGAAGCCCAAGTCCAAAAGCAGATCGGTTACGAATACGGTAACACCAACAAAGGCTCCAGCTACTGGGTTGCCCCCGATGGCCAACGTTTCACTTTGACCTGGGCTGCTGACGAAAACGGCTTCCAGCCCAAGGGTGAACACTTGCCCGTTGCCCCTGCCCATACCCCTGAAGTCGCCGCTGTCTGGGCCACCGTCCGTACCCCCGCTGCCTACCCCGCCCCTGCTGCCTACTCCGCCCCCGCTGCCTACCCCGCCCCCGCTGCCTACCCCGCCCCCGCTGCCTACCCTGCCCCCGCCCGTTATTAGATTCTTATACGAAATTATTTATTAATACATATTTTCGACCATATATCAACCGACTTGTTGATTGCACTTCACGAGTAGATTACTCCAAAAGTTTTACGACTTTTTCAGCAAAGAGCTTCACTGCTGTCTTCTGTAGATCGAAAACTTCTAAAGAGCTTTCATTTTTGAATGCTACAATTTGCTATGGAAAACGGTTACTTAGAGGTATGGTAGTCATCCGTACCTTGATTTTCCACCTAATGGAAGAAAAGTCTACTTTACGGGAGTTCGTGATATAGGATACAAGTGTGGATTTTGAGTCCAGCTTGTTTCGATTTTTATTTGAAAAGAGAAAATGAAATGAAATATTAGGTATCATTGGTGGGATTATATGACATGAAGTCACGACTCTGTCATGGACTGGGAGTGAACTTCGCCAAAGTCCTGTTAGAAGATTTAGGTGACTTGAAATACCGTGACACGACAGAGTTTTCCCGCTACAACGTCCTTATTGAGAAGAAAGATATTCCAGTGCTGAAAGCCTTTCTAAGCTTTTCTTATATGCCCTCAATATGTGTCATCTTTTGGCGATTTCGAGTGGTACTGTTACTTTCTGATTTTTATGCTGATGCAATGAGCACTGCTCGAAAACTTTTCATAAACCTGTCAGGTATTATTGGCATTTTGATGGCGAGCACAACCTATTGAAGACCGTCTATAAATGGTTTTATCACTAGAAAGGACAGAAGAGGTCCATGAATAATGACACAATAATTATCAAGATGAGGTAGGAAAATCGACAACAAAGATAACCAGGAAAGAAGATGAGACCAAACCAAAAATAGCAATGATTTATTTTGCTTTACTTAAGGTGCAATGTGTGGACGTTCATTAAGTTCTCACAATCTCTTAGCAATTTTTAGAAATCCATGGCACTCTTGGAGATTTATCAAATTTTCTCCTCAAACGTAATCTGATTGGAAACGTCATCATGGACACTACAAGTATTTTCGTTCTTAGTCGTTCTGAATGAGAAGGGGAATTCAGATTTGTATTAACTTAAGGCCCCATACAGACTACTTTCAATAATCTTTCGGTACTTGTAACCACATGCATACAAGGAAGGAGGTATTGGGAAAATAATTGATTTTATTAAATGATAGGAATGATTATGGATGATTGCGACATATTCCTCAGAGAAAACCATATAGTAGAAGAGAACATGTAATCTCCGACCATGGTCTAAACTACAACAAACGTATTTTTAGCTCTATTACATGTTGTTATCTAATCCAGGTTACGAGAAATTGTTCTCATAATTGCTCTAACTGCTCCTTGAAAGTTAGTGTTCATTCCTCAAATATTCATATCAAATAACTCAACAACTTGTTGTTGTTGAGTTATTTGATATACAAAATTTAATGGCTGCCAGACTTTTCAAGAGCCACGTACAATTAGCCATTTTTGTAAGAAAGTGCGTAAGTTAATAACACTTTCTTTAGTTACATGCTTAGCTTAAGTACCAGACTTTCTCAGAATTGTGTATATAATATTGTATACTAACTGTTTGTGAGAGAAGTCTAAACATTCATGAAGTAGTCATGTGGTAAATTTCGACTAGGCAGAGTGATGCTATGCGCTAACCCGTGCCACTTGCTACTGCAGTGACGCCAGTGCGTCACACGCCATACACTTTTGAAGGTTTTTTTTTTTAACCCACCGCAAAGAATGTCTTGCAATTAGCATTTGGTGTATTCGTTTATGCACTTTTTTTGTACTGAAATTACTTTAAACATCTATGTTTCGTTGTAAATACTTTTAATTCTATGCTTCCGTTTTTTTAATCCGTTTTGGGAGTTCACTAGTATCGTCTTCCCCAAGTAGTCTGAGTTTGGACCACATTTTCAAAAAGTCGATTTTAAAGACGTTTGGAAAAATTGCAATAAATAAAATTTGCGATGACTGTCAAAGGTACTTTTACGCAGGTAATGTGGACAACACACTCGGGTATCTTGGATATCACACTGAAGAGGATTTTTGTCTTTATCTCACTTCTAAGACCGTTTTTTCGGAAACATAAAAATGGTAGTTGAAATTTACACCACTTTCTCATGCTTTAAATCCTATGAAGCCGCTTAGTAATTATTTACTCCCCTCTGTCCACTCATTACGAACTCTTAGGCAACTGTGTGAAATGCTTGGATGATCTGGGTAGACTAAATATCTATTTAAGAAAAGCGTATCAATAGTCAATTGCGTGTCCAATATGTATAAGTTGAAAACTTTCTGCTGACCTTGTAAGAAACATCTAATGCACGTAAAAAATACTTAGCAGAAACACATAAATTTTGAGGATAAAAACGACAAAGAAGTAAATAATTTTCTAGTACTGCACCGTTCCCGCTAAAAAGGAGAAAGACATATAAATACACTTATAAACTTACTGTGCATCCGAACGTGTCATCCGAATGAGTCCGTAAGTGACATCCAGGTAAATTTCTTCCTTCACAAGTCGAAGCATCAGAGCTAAGAATCTCAGAAAATATCTAATTGATGAAAACACTCAGAAGTAACTATGTGCGTTTAAATGACTACAACAATCTACTAATTTCCTACATAAAGAAGCCGTTTGGTATGTGGTCCAAAAATATGTATTAATAAATAATTTCCTATGACACTTTAATAACGGGCGGGGGAAGGGTAGGCAGCGGGGGCGGGGTAGGCAGCGGGGGCGGGGTAGGCAGCGGGGGCGGGGTAGGCAGCGGGGGTACGGACGGTGGCCCAGACAGCGGCGACTTCAGGGGTATGGGCAGGGGCAACGGGCAAGTGGTCACCCTTGGGCTGGAAGCCGTTTTCGTCAGCAGCCCAGGTCAAAGTGAAACGCTGGCCATCGGGGGCAACCCAGTAGCTGGAGCCTTTGTTGGTGTTACCGTATTCGTAACCGATCTGCTTTTGGACTTGGGCTTCTTCGCGGGTAGTTCCGTCAGATCCAGCGTAGCTATAAACAGGAACAAAATAAGCACTGGCGAAATATTGAACTTTGGAAAGTCTTACCTCCATTGGCTGCTGCCATCGGGGTTGCGAACGTCGCTTTGGCTCACAATGGTGATCTCAGGCTGCTTGGCATATCCAGCGGAATAGGGCTGGGGTTGGGGGTAGGGCAAGCTAGCTGCGGAGGCAGCGGCCAAGAAAGCGGCGATGATGAAGAATTTCATTTTCAGAGGTAGGCAGTTTAAGACGTGAATCGTAACTGATAATTCGATTTGAAAGAAAATTTGCTTATATACAGTCTGAGTGACTGTTAAAACTGGGGCAAGTCAGCGCTACTCTCTGCAACGCTTCGCCTTGAGGAAGGGCGCGATACTATCCCCAGCTCCACTTTTACTTTCGCTTTCGTGGTTGTTACGCAAAATCATTCTAGATGAGAGTGCTCAATGCTGCATCCCTTCATCCACAGGCGAAGGCGTATAGACGGTCGTCTTTATTCCCCTTAGTAAAGGTCGTTCAGGCTGGTGAATGTCCTTCCGGGGCCACGCAATAAATTAAAAGTAGGATCGTCCGTTAGAACTAGGTTAACACATAGTATTCCTTCAGCATAGTGTTTTCGGACAGCTTCAGTTTTACACATTTTTTAAAAAAGCATTTTTTAAAGAGATTGCGATTATAGCGCCTTAACTACTCCATATTTTACAATTGTCAACACACTTAATAATTAACTACATTTCACCTATAACTTACGGCTTAATTAAAATGGGCACACACAATCAATTTCATGTTTTCCAATAACGCTTAGGAAAGTGACAAATACATTATTGTTTATATGAACTGATAACCACGCATGGTATTTGATATCCAATTCCTTCATTCGCCAACAGTTCGGCGAATGAAAGGCACTATTCACCAACGTCTTATATCTTCGGAATTCGCTGGATTTGCCAACACGATAGAAACGCAGCGAATGATCATTTTCAAAATGCTGCATATAGAATAGAAGGTAACTAACTGTACTTATTTTAAATTATACATAAGCTTTGAATATTTAAAACAACCATCAAACAATCTTACTTATTCGTTAAATTTCATCTAGTTATTTCCAAACCCTCTTCCAATATCTTTTATTTCTCCGTAATGATTATATAGTAAGTATGCTAGTTGAGAACACTGTAATATTGCATAATAATCATAACATTTTTAAACATACTGGATAATATTTTTAAACGGAGTATGATATTTAAATGTTTTGGACCAGCAGTGCTCCCGAGATGGATCTATCAGCTCCAGATAAAGGAGCACATATAAATTTTTCTTATGGTGTAAACCGAATAGAACACTCAAACAAGACTAAGTGCTTAGATAGAAAATCAAATATTTGTAAAATACGTGCTTCAAATAAAAAAATTTACGCTTTTGAGTATTGTAAAACCACTTCTAGTCTAGTAATCGGTCACGAAACAGTAGTGATAAGTACTTAGTATGAAAAAGAAAGCCATGTATTTCGCTACAAGTACGAAGCACTTACAGCATATGAGAGTGTGACACTCGTTTATTTAAACAAAGTAAAGCAGCAAGCATTGTTTATTGGGCGGAAAGTTCGCAAGAAGCCAACTTTTAGTTGTCTTTAAAGACACAAAAATTAACGTTTTCTTTCCTGGGGTACAAACATTCAAGTATTCGGGATAATGTAGAGCCATTTGACGACGACGGAGAATCACATGTGAGTTTCTTTACATTTACCGCATCGATACCGTAAAAGACAATTGTTTAATAACTCCTCTGTTCCGTGAAACGGGCAAATCCCTGTCAATGAACTTTTAGTTCTATATGCAAGTAATTCAACGTAATACAACTTACTCGAGGACTTGTATCCAGCTGCTGTCCATTAGCTGTGGGCAATTCATAAAGCTTAAATACTGTAATTTACGCAGAAATATAATACTGCGGCTGACTGCTGGCGTCAGATTGGGACAGTTATTCATGGTAAGCTCAACAAGAGTGTCCTGGCATTTTCCCTTACATAGAGATTCCAAGCCTTCGTCCCCAACCTAAACAACTACTGTTTTGCACAATGGATAAACATGTAAAGAATCTCATTTCCTACGGAAGTGTGTGAAATATCAAGCCATGTCAAATTGGGCAGATTCGAAAGTGCTTTAAGGCCTGTATTTCCTACTCCCAGACATTTAGAAACGTCCAACGTTGTCAGCCTTAAGCAGCGACTTCCGATTACTGATAAAACTCGATCGTCGAAGGCTGGGCAACAGGTTGCTGTCAATACCCTTAAGTTGGAAAGATGCATAAAAGTATTCAGCAGGTCTAAACAAGCAAAAGTATAGCGTCACAGTGGTAATAGATAATAACGAATTTACTACCTGGTAATGACACGAAAGCATTGGGCATATTGAGAACCATAAGGTGCTTGCAGCGAGCGATAACAGCTAATGAAGCATTCGATATTGTGCTTCCATCCAAGTTCAGCTTTTCTACTTCAGGATGACATAGTACTTCAAGCGATGGAGAACTTAATAAACCTCTCCCTGCAAAGAGCCTTAAAAGTACGCTTTTCACATGCCAAGGCAAACACTCAGCCAACGAAATATTTCTGGCTGCTACCAATGTGAACGTTCGTGCCGACCTGATACACACCGATTTTTAAATTGAACATAAAGATGGTTAATTGACACATAAAATACTTACAAGTCTAGAAGTGACTCTACGTTTTGCATCTTAATGGCTAGCTTACGAAACAGCAAAACTGCAGTAGCGAACGCAACAAAGGATATAAACAAAGCTACGACATGCTGTTTACAAAACGCCGGCAAAATGCTTCCCTGACGTCACTAGTGCTAGCTCCAGAATGGAGAAGCACAATAGAAAACGCGTGGAGAAAAACATTTTATCATTAATTTGATTGAAAGTATTTGTAACATACTTCGAAATTTTTAGGTAATGTGATCAGACGGCAGAGCGAGAATAACAAAAGGGGAATGTCGTACAAGGTCCGTACAATTTTTAAAAAAGATGCGGTAAATTCGTGAAAGTTGGCCAATGGTATTATGCCTTTTGGTCTGAATTTGAAATAAGGGTGGAGTCAATACAAATATGGTAACGCCTTTTCAAACTGAACATGCTGACTGCCTTAGAAAAACAGCGTTTTGCTTGTATGAGTTTTGAATGAAAACTTTGTTGGATTGAATCCATGGATTAAGATTTTGAGTTTAGTTTTGTTTGTTGAGTGACGAGTACAAAATGGATTTCCTCCCGTCCGATATTGCGCGTCTGATATTAGGTTTGAAGTGTGTACTGTACATAAATATATTTCGTACAACGCTCTCTTTGTTTAGCTTACTTGGAAAAGGAAACTTATCTCGGCACCTTTGCCAAATTCCTTGAAGAATGTGCACATCTATCCGAAATCCGAAACATGCTGTTGAAATATCCTGGACGCAAAATAGCTACAGGACTCATGGGGCTATCACTGCTCGATTTGCTTCAGGAGTACAGTCAATGCAAGACACTAGGTAAACACGACAAGAAAAAGTCCATAATTATAATAGCAAGCAAGACTGGTTTTTCTTTTTAGATACGGTCTATTTTTTATTGTGAAATGTTTCTTGAGAGAACTTATTGTGTCTGCTTGGAATTCTTCCCCTAGTTCAGTCGTATTTTCTGGATAACGCCATAGAGCTGCGGCCAACTGATAGCTTGGTCTCGCAATTAGAGCACATTTTATTATTAAAGAGCAAGAAAGTAGATAAAGGTGTAGGAGACGCTTTCGCTCAAGCTGTCTCCGAAGCCGTTTCTGACGCCGCTCCAGACCCAAGCCCCAAAAAGCGGTCTTCATCATCTGTTCCTTTTTCTAAAGCTAAAATTTGTAAGTATTAGCTGAAACTTAAACTCAGCTCAATTCACATTTTTGAACGTGTAGTGCATTCAAAAGTGCTTCCAGTAACGAGAGCAAGTGTTGTAAAACGGTTGGGACCTAGGCAACTGCGGTCCATTATCAATGAACACAAACTCAAGTAAGAAAGAAAGCTCGCATTCGTTGCATTTGTAAAAGCTAACGCCCGCCTTCGAAATTAGGCACCTTGGGTCCAAAAAATCGCTCCTCAAACGGAGAGCGAAGCCTGCGACACGTCTTGATGTTTCGGTAAATTCGTATAAAGGAAGAGACTGAATTCTAAAGTTTTCCCATAGGTGTTTTACGATCAATTGTTACATAATCGGACGTTACATGAGAAAATCGCCGATAATATCAACAAAGCCATGCAAGTCGAAGTTCCTAAAGCCAATGCTAATGAACCAGTCATCACGGACGTCATTCAAACAGCTATTCAGCAAACTGAGTCGGATCCTGTCTTTGGGAGCTTCCTAGCAGAACTGTTAGATGGCTTTGACACCTCAGTGTGTACCGATATGTCTGTTGTAAGCACCCAGGAACAAGGTTCGGACGAAAGTAAAACAGTAGAGCCCAATTCAAACTCACTCAACACGCCTCCATGTGAAAAGGTTACGGAAAGTGAACCACTTCAAGAATTGCATCCGTAAAAGCAATTTTTCTTTCTTTAATTTTTATAGAAAAAAAAGTTGAGCTTAATTATTATGCTCATTATAATTACGTTCGATTGGTGTTATTCCAGAGTTACTTTTCCCGCACCGGCGGACAAGTTGTCCGAACTTTCAATTGTCTGCAGTACCGCTGAGACATCAACCTTCGTTCCATCAGTAGCTCCAATCAACACATCCCAGGTTACGCACCATGTGACCTGTGAGTCTCAACAGTTACCAAACGCAACGTCGCAAAATGTGACTATCCTGTCTGAAGAATTAATGGACTTAACCCTGCAAAATCAGTCACTGATAATAATTCAGCCTTCGCTTCTTTCTGGAATGGCGACAGCGACAAGTATCCCACAGGCAGTTGTAACGTCGGAACTGAAGAAGACAATTAAACAGAATTCTAGCGGATCGAATCCGGCAATCAAAGGAAACGTGATGGAGCCAAGCCGCAAACGCAGCAGAGTTTCAAGTCAGTTTTTTTTAATATTATTTTTATTATTTTTTATCCAGGTTAATTTCTAGAGTAAGGTAATATTTCGGTTTCTATTTTTGTGTGGGCTCAAAGATGTGCGGAACACTGTACGTAAGTACGTTAATATTGCGCCAAAGATGACCCCGAACGCGTCGGTAATACCGTTAGCGAAAGATGATGAACTATTGCCCGCTACAACCCTAGCAACTGCTTTCCATTCAAATATCTATCTGGTTGGAGCCAACGCGCAGATGTCCTTTGATCCAAGAGAGCTATTGTCTCCCGCGCCGGCATTAGTTGTCACAGAACAATCCGCAGCGCCAGAGACGAGCGCACCTTCCGTGTCTATGCCATCGTTGGACGGTAGTCCCAATATCAAACGACTTGTCGAGTTAAGTTGTATAGCAGCAGCGAACTTACCGGTTCTTCCTACTCAAGCTAACGTTGGTACGCCCAATTTGATCCCCACTGTAAAAACGCCCGGAAGTCACGTCAGAGCATTGGCTTTCTCACCCGAGAAACCAACCACTCCGGAAGCGAAAACCGCAGAAGATCAGGATAAAAATAGCGCAAAACCAGTAGTCGCAAAGAAATCTGAAGTTGCGCGCAAGCCTTGGGATTCCGTACTACGCGATAGTCTCTTATGCTCGATTCCACCCTTTTTCCAAAAGTCTTCCGAAAATAGTGACAAGGCTTCAGAACTGGAACCGGTTGTCGTACATGAACCCAAAAAGAGTCGTGCCACAGTCAAAAGGTCATCCAAGAAGACCCCGAAGAAGAAATCCAGCGTAGCAGAAGATCCACCGGCTTTAGAACCCGTTGGGCAGCTCCTGACTCCCAGTACACGTTTACCAGAAGTATGTTCGGAAAATACACCTGAACTAGAACCGGCTGTTGTACCTGCGCCCAAAAAGATATGCACGTCTGTCAAACGGACACCCACGAAGATGCAGAAGAAAAATTCAAATTTAACAGCAAAATCGGCTTGTTTAGACTCGATTGCGGATGTGCCAGTTTCGACTACTTGTTCTCCCCAAGTAGAGTCACATAAGTCGCCTGATGAACCATCTCCCGTACCTGAACACAAACAGATTCAAAACTCAGACGAGAACTTGCCCAAGAAAACGCCGATGAAAACTCCCGAAGTGACGAGTGAAGCATCTTCCCTGGAGTTGGTTGCTGTGGTTCCCGTTCCTAGTACGAGCATGTGCGAAACGGCACCATATTCCGTTAATGAAGTCCACCCTGCTTTGCTGTCTCCGGTTGAGCAAGCAAGCACTCAACTTCCTCGTCAAGCAGTTGGCGCCATGGAGCGTTTTATCACCGCGACGCCAATGAAGACGATAGATAACAGCAGTAATTCCACATGGATGATTCCGCGCACGCCAGAAATCCGTGTCCATGCGTCGAATTCCATGTCTCCTTCGCTGGTTTCACTTACCAAAGGCTTTCAGTTTCTACAACCCACCGTTTCACCTGATCGGATTGTTACCCCGGATATTTTGGGAATGGGGCCGACGCCCAGTACGCCAAATACGCCCATTTTCCCGAGCGAGTCTGCACTTTTTCTTACGCCGAGAGTGCGAAGCCTCCAGCAGGAAGAAACGTCACAGCTTGGAACGTGCGATATCAGCCCGACGCAAACGATCTTCAGGTCAAGCGCGTATTTCGTGCCTAGTACGGATAGTGAGAAGAAAAGACGTAGGAACAATAATACTGCAAAGGCTGTAACGCCGGAGCAGAATGTGACGCCTTCAACGCGAACCAGAATAGGAGAGCGTCAAAGCACGGACAAGTTAATTTGCGTTAGCAGAAGTTCTCCCTTGGTTGATAAAAACTTTAATGGAAAGAATACGGTGAGAAAACTTTATGAAGATGAGGCAGCGAATAAGGAATCGGAAGGCGTTAACGCTCTAGAAGCCGAAAGACGTGCACCCAGCGTACAAGTATCGGAAACACCGTTACCCGAAACAGTTGCACCGAGCGTACAGTCATCGGAAGCTCTGTTACCCGAAGCGGTTGTACCGAAAGCATCAATAGAATTCACAAATGTAATGCAAGACGAACTTCGAGCTGCATCCACAGAAAACCAAAGAGAAACTGAGATGCATGTGGGTGACTCAGTAGATGTAACGGAGGGGCATAAAGTGAGAGAAGATATACATGAGGATCGTCAGTTAGACCTGGTGAAACCAGCGTATGTAACGCTGAGGAAGATGCCGGCAATGTGGGCTTTGGAGCTTAAAAAGAAAGGTTACGTTGATTTACACTTAGGTTATTTTTCGGAAAGCTCATGGGCGAGCGGTGGGGAAAGTGTATGGAGCCCAAGCGAGTCGCACATTTCAGGCGATTCAAACGCGACAACTGGTTTACCGTTGCGACAGTCGCTCCGCAGCTCGGAAAGGGCGTCTACTGTGAGTCCTGCTAATCCTAATGTTCAGTCAGGTAAAGCAGCGAAAAAGCCGACTGCCAAGGGTCGAGGGAAGGGTTCGGTAAAACGGGGTGCTAGCCCCCCAAATCGTGTTGTCAATCGAGGCCGTGAACCTGAATTAGCGCCAAAAGTTACAAGTGATGTTGAAAATGTCATTCAAGAACATTTGCAACAAGCTAGATTTCAGATAGGTTTGCGAAAATCTCCCAGAAACGCGTCTGAAAAATGTAACAAGAATGGTGAACAAAAGGTTGAAAAGATTCTTTGTAATAGTTTCTCCGAAGAAAATGAAGACATGGCTACCGTTAATCAAGCGTTCATTACATCCGTTCAAAAGACGTTTTCTGTTCAGAGTGCTGTATTACTGACGCTCAATATTCCTCCAAATTAAAGAATGTAATTTTGTTTAATACACAGGAAGTTAGTTTTTTGTAAATAATCATGTTTTGACGTAAGCCTGAATATTGATTCACCATGAGACATATCAACAGCTTAACTATTTTCTTTAAGCCAGTATATTTCTATTGTTTCTAGGCCAGTCTTTTACAACCGTGTGGACATCTGTGCCGCTTGCTTTACAACTCAAGACGATAATTTCCGAACGAATGGCAAAATTTTGACTTTCCTCTTCACGTAATGGTTATTAGTGTAATTGGTAAGAGAAGAAACGTTCTAGTATAGCCTTTGTTTACTATCGGGTTACTTACATAAGGGTTCGTGATCATGTACAGTCCACAATTACTGTAACAATGCTAGCAAAAAACGAGGCGGACTAGCACATGGTGTGTGTCAAAACAAAATTGGCAGTATGCTTACGAACGACTCCGAAATATTGTCTACGCGCACATGTATTTTACCTTTTGTTTCTGTTAGATGGCGCGAGCTCCTCAAAAGGATATTTTATTTGGAAACTTACTTCCGATGTTTTTCTCCACACATTTGTCCTTGGTGTGTTGATTGGTTACAGCAACATGGATATCGCAAATAACAGTCAAGCCAGAGCTGATCCTCATCTCCAGCATTTTATTGAATCTGAAACGCAAAAGCAACGATTTCAGGTATTATATTTTCATAATTTTAGACGTTTAATCTATATCATAAAAAAGTTCAGTACGTAAGACACGTGGCTGTTAACCGGCTCGTTCTTAAAAGTCAACTTAATGATTTTCCTGTTTAAATTGACTTCGACGTTAACTCAAAGCCTCTGTTTTTTAAAGGCTTTGGTCCATGGTTTGACTGAACAGTGCTGGGATATCTGTATGGACAAGCCAAGCTCCAAACTTGACAACCGCACCCAATCTTGCTTCGTGAACTGTGTAGAGCGCTTTTTAGATACCACGAACTTTGTCATCAACAACTTGGAAAGAAGTCAACGCCACGCGGCTCAATCTGAACTCGAATAATCCTCACGCATAAGTACCCAGTAGTCTCCTATTAGAATGAGTTCCTTAGTCTCCAGTTTCTGGAAGCGTTACCGCCGACGTATTTTTGTCGTAGGAACTGTAGTTGGCGGGGCTTATTTATTAAAGCGGTATGCAACTCGTAAATTTTTCGAATGGCAGGAACGCGAGGCAAAAGAGTTATTGCAAAGAACAGCCAAATCACAATTATTTGAAAGTACCGAGAGAACCGCCAACATGACAGTATTGAATCTATTAGGTGATCTTTATAGACAAATCAACAAAATTCTCGATGTCGATTCCATAGCACTCCTTTTAAAAGCCGGGGCCCCAAATAAGCTTGAACTGTGGGAGGATTTGAAAGTGGTGACTTTCAGTCGGTCAGTTGCCTATATCTACGGCACAGCTTTATTGGTTAGCATGTTACGTATAAAGACGAACATTCTCGGCGCTTATTTGTACCAAGCCACTAATGCCGATGAACCACAATTGTCACCTGAATTCCAGAACGTGTATCTCTCACCCTGTAACTATGTCCTGAACACAGGGATTGAGAAGCTTTGCGAGATCATTCGGGTAAACGCGAAAACGTGTGTCCAAAATATCAGCCTGGCCAGCATTTTGGGACTTCCTGATGTAGAACGCATACTGGCTGACATCTGTATTGCGGTGGAAACGGAAGTCAATGGTTCGGGTACTTGGGGACAGTTTTGGGAAGCACCTTTACACGGAGATAATAACAATGAAGTAGTGGACCTTATGCTGGCGGATACGAAAGACCTACTCGAGGCAAAGGAATTCGAAGACTTGATTTCTTGTTGTCGCATTATTGGCTGCAGTGACGTGTTAGACCGATTGGCAGAGAAGATTCCTTCAACAAGTAATACTGACTTCAGTGCTGTGACGATAAAGATTGCCTTGGCCAAGTTGATCCCTATACTCAATAAAGCATCCTATGCGGACTCGAGAAGTGAAACTTTAGCCTTGAAGCTACTACGATGCGAAAAGGTGCGCATTTTCGGGGCGAATGTCTATGAAGCTTTCTTGAACCAGTTCTAAGTTTTCTCATTTATTGGGAGCAAATAACTTCATCACTTTTTCATACTAATTCGGGCAGGTTAACGGACGAAATTAAGCACATAAAACTGTTGTACTTTGTATTTGATGGGAATAAATTACCTATCTTGCAATTCTGGTGAACTAAAATTCGCTACGCTGGAGAAAATCTGTATTAGAGTTCGCATGTTTGTTCCTGCTACGTTTACGACATGCATTTTCATCATGAAAACTTCAGCTTTCCACAACCCTAGAGACCTAAAAAATGAACGATACAAGAGGAAAAGTAAGAAAAAGTATTTTTGAACATAGCGAGAGTAGATTTCTGACACCAATTTCTGCATCAAACGGTTTAAAAGTTATTCTTGCGTGGTAATGAAACCCAATAGCTTTCGTGTGAAGAAAGCTTACTCAGTGTCTAGAACGTTAATAACGACGGACATTCGGGTAATTAAAAACGCAACGGCTTGTAACTAATACTGTATGTAGAGAAATGGATACGTGGTAGGCCTGGTTAACTTCGGGAGCTTGGCGGCGGTACGCCTCAGCAGGTGTTATTGGTAACCGTTTCGTGTTTGTCATCGGAACGATGTAGGCCATCGAAACGCGGAACAGTTTAGAATAATTATTACAAGCAACGCAATACAACAACCTGTAGTGTTGAATTAAAAGAGAACATATGGGCTCAGCGTAATTTCCCTGAAATAGGTCATGCGACAGAAGGTTGACCGAGCAGAACTGAAAGATGAAATGAAGACATAAGAAAAACAGCTTTCCAGAAAGGAACCCTCTCGGGGGTTGGTAATCAGGATTGGCATGAAGGGATGTAGGATGATGCACCTTTGGAGAGAAAGTTTTCTCACCGAGACAGACAATTGGAACACATTACCCTCACTCGGATCTCGCCGCGGACTCAAACGGAACTTTTCGCACGTTATCTAGCACGGCGCCCTGATTAGCAGAAATAAAAGCTTTCGCAAGGTAAATTGGTAGGGGTGTCCAATAAAGGGTGTTTTTTTTCTAGCCTCCTTGTAACCATAAAAAGAGTATTGGGGTAAGAAACACTACCTGTATTTGCGTCTGTCATTCGGCTACGTACAGTTTTTGCCATAAAATAATAATCATTATAACAAATTATAGGTCAAATTAGGAGATCTACAAAGAAGGAAGTTCGACGCCCTTGACTTCTGAAGGCTTTCAGAATGAGATTTGTTGCAGTGTGTTCTCCTTATTATGTGGAGCATTTAGCCATGGGGTGAGGATTTTCAATTACTAACAATAGAATAGTGAAAGGATTTTGCTGACACGCAACTTCTAGTGTGTTTAACACCTGACAGCTTGAAATGTTCTATACAATAAAAAATTTTCTAAGTTGTCATAACCCGCTTTCATTTCTCCGGTACTTACCAATCCTGAAGCCTGCTTACACCTCCATAGCATGTGAGCCATTGGCTACTGCCTTGGTGGACTATATAAGTGCAGCTTCCCAGCAGGACTGCAGCTCACTTCCGACATCGATCGGCAAGGAAAACACATCTTTCATAAGTGAAATTAATTTAATACATTGGATTTACCATGGGAGTTTTTATTCTAAACATGGTAAGTTAAAATCGACGAATTTGTCGAACATTTTTGCAGGGATGTACAAGACTGTGAATTTGAAATCCATCGTATTATCTAGGTTACAGATAATGTAAATTTCTCTGGGATTTGAAATGTGTAAGGTGCATTTTTCAGCATCAATACTGAATACGCACTTTTAAACTATCGCAAAAACATAACCGCACATATTATGCGATACCCACTTCGCCTTGAGACTTAGAAGCGACACATTTAATTGTTTAATAGAACTTTGCTGTGAATGGCAAATTTTTACTCTTTTTCGAAACTTTACATTTATTGAATTTGAAGATTGAGGTTAATATCTTGAAATTTCAGATTTTGTGCCTCCGTGTTCCCCCAGCTCTGCTAGTTAAAACCTACGAAATTTTTAGGCTACGAAAGGTGTTGTGTGAGCGCAAGCTGTGCTTCAAATCTTAGGAGACTTTCTTATAAGTTTTCCTGTTGAACCATCATTTCAGCAAGTAATACTATGGAACTATCACGGGATGTAACCTCGTCAGCAGCTGTAATCTTTCATCTCGTCAGGCGTCAATCGTTGTGACATCTCCATTAGTCCATTACAACTTACATTTATGCCTTTGCTGTGAACCACGCGTTTTCTTAGGTTCCTTTCTTAAGTTAGGGATCGTGGTATCATAACTTCTAGAAATTCAACTGGCAAGTCGCAAAATTCCGTGCGACATTTGCCGCACAAAACACTAATAATATTCCTAGTTTCCCGCAATAATACTTTATTACAGCAGTAGTGGATCACGTTTGGAAGCAAACATTGATCTTAAGTTTGAATAACGATAAAAAATACCACATTCTCACTAGTCTAATGTTACCGTTGAAAAAAAAAACATATTAGAAGGTCCATTACTCTTCATTCCAGCTCATCATAGGCCTATAAGGAACTTACAGCACCTGTAATCAAGCAAGTGTGAACGGTTTTACGTAATGATGACATTGAGCTCCATTTTTTATTGGTGTGGTAAAACAGTGCTAACCCGTTATTATTTTTTTCTTTTTTAATTATTATTATTAGTGGGCCCTGGCTCTGGCATTCTTGGTTGCTCTTTCTATGCCAATGTCATCTGGAGGGATCCAGGTGCAGCGTCAAGTGCTAGAAGAGCGTGACGGCGGTGGTCACGGGCACGGACATGGACACGGTTACGGCGCACCTTCGCACGGGTATGGAGCACCACGTCCGAGTTACGGAGCACCGCGACCGAGTTATGGAGCACCCAAGCCTAGCTATGGCGCTCCAAGACCAAGTTACGGCGCACCGCGTCCTAGCTACGGAGCGCCTCGTCCAAGTTATGGAGCGCCTCAGCAGCACAAAGGAAAACCCAAGGGTGGATATGGAGCTCCCAGGCCGTCTTATGGAGCACCTAAACCTTCGTATGGGGCCCCTAAACCTTCGTATGGAGCGCCGAAGCCTTCATACGGAGCGCCTAAACCGTCGTACGGAGAACCTTCTTACGAACCTGCCTACGAAGCTCCAAAGGCCCCAGCATACAACGATTACAAAGCTCCTAGCTACTCGTCGTCGTACAAGGAAGAAGAGAAACCTTATGAGAAACCTAAATACGAAGAGCCCAAGTACGAAAAACCCAAGTACGAGGAGCCTAAATACGAAGCGCCTAAATACGAGGCCCCGAAGTACGAAGCTCCGAAGTATGAAGCCCCCAAGTACGAGCAACCCAAATATGAGCAGCCCAAGTACGAAGCTCCCAAGTACGAGGCTCCTAAATATGAAGCGCCGAAGTACGAACAACCCAAATACGAAGCTCCTAAGTACGAGGCACCCAAGTATGAACAGCCCAAATATGAAGCCCCGAAGTATGAAGCTCCCAAATACGAAGCACCAAAGTATGAAGCCCCCAAATACGAAGCTCCTAAATATGAAGAACCGAAATATGAGCAACCCAAATACGAAGCTCCAAAGTACGAAGCGCCGAAGTATGAAGCTCCCAAGTACGAAGCACCAAAATACGAAGCTCCAAAATATGAAGCTCCTAAGTATGAAGAACCTAAGTATGAGCAACCTAAATACGAAGCTCCCAAGTACGAGGCGCCAAAGTATGAAGCACCCAAGTACGAACAGCCCAAATACGAAGCTCCTAAATACGAGGCGCCTAAGTATGAAGCACCCAAGTATGAGCAACCTAAGTACGAGGCTCCCAAATACGAAGCACCCAAATATGAAGCCCCGAAATACGAAGAACCTAAATACGAAACGAGTTACAGCACTCCTTACGAAGAGAAAACAAATTACCCAGACACAAAAGTGACCAACTATGAACCAGTGTCTTACGAAGCTCCGAAATCGAATTACGATAACACAGCGTCGTACAAAACCGAAAGTTTTGCGCCCGAAGAGTACCAGACTAATTACGGAGACGCTACTCCGACGTATTACAGCACGAAGCGCCGGGCGTCGTCGAAACCTTTAGATAGAAACAGCCAACAAGATCATTTTAATTTGGAATCGGCCCATGATCAAGGGTTTCTTCATGATTTCCCATCGTTTGAGGACTTGTTTCGGAACCATTAAGTTAGCAACAGAATTTGGAACTAACTGAGAAATTTTAAGGCACGCTGGCGTGCATAAGTTATAATTATTATGTATTATAAACACATCGTATCGAGGAAAATAAAGTGATGAGTGTAAAATTTTAATGGAGTTCCGCAAAACCTTTATGTTCTTTGGCAAATTCTCAGAATTATTATTATTTTTTTTTCAACAACAACTATTGAAGTGAAACGATGTACGGCAACGAGCAAAGCTCACGCCGACGAAAGTAATAAAAAAATGGGTTGGTACCGGGCGATTGTCGTATGCCCGTACGAGATGATCAAAGATGCGTTAAAAGACAAAAGCTTTACTGGTCGCTCGCAATTTCCCTTCTAGGAGCAGATATCAAACAGACATGGCAACATGCTTCCCTCCACTCACTTTATCAAGTAACAGCTTTTCTGCATTTGTTCGAGAATAGGTCTCCAGTTCTCTGAAGGCGATTACTGGAAAGAAATACACCTGTTGCCGACATAAGTAGTTAATTTTAGTTTCAAATTATATCTCCTTAAAATTAAACTATAAAATACTTATTCTACAAAAATTACTTTTATTTCATAATTTAGCGGATAATTTGATACCATAGACTTGAATTTTTTTGCGCCTGTGGCTTGGAAACCACTTGATCAACTTTTTTTTTCTACTTCTGCCGATAGTTAGCCCAAAATTTTGGTATTCAGAAAAAGTACGACACGAAGAACGGCTTCCACTTTCAAATGGTAGATCTAGGTAAGCTACGGCAAAAACTGCTAGTCTGCTGTAAAGAACTAATGTACTTTAATCCGTCTTAATGTACTCACTTGGGCGAAAGCTTATCGCACACTGAAGCGGTATTGATGGAATGCCACCGGCACGCAGCTGCTGGGGTCTTATGCGCTCGTCGTTAACGGACACCTGTAAATATTTCTGCGTAAGATCTATCGCTGAAACCGCCTTCGAAAACTTTTCTAGGCAGATTTTAAGGTGGATATCATTTTAAAAGGTAGTGTAATATTGCTAACGTGTTTCAAGTGCTGCATGATACGATACGTGGGCCAGACCGGAATAGTTTCATACGGCTCATTTTATGATGACAGACGGCAAAGTCAAACACGTGGAAGTATACACACCCTTCTCAACTAATTAAGTTTCAGTATTCTTTTTCATGTTCAATAAATGGCTAAACATATTTATTTCACAAGGAAGCGCATTTGAATAGGACAAGCCTTAGCCAAAGTGGAGTCGTTTCTCTTCGCTAGTGTATTACTGCAACATTTTAAATTTTCTTGTGCTGAAGACAGACCAAAGCAGCTTTCCGATCTCCATTGTTAGTCTTTCCTATTCCAAATCAATTAAAAATATCCTCTCTTTACATACTTATAGAATACCCTATTTAAGTTTTTAAGAAAAATCGTCTTATAGTTATGTTTTAAAGTATCAGAGGGTTCTTTTAAACGAAAACGTTAAATCTTTTGCTAAAAAAATGCACTTAAAAATTGTACCTTTTTGTCAGGAATTACAGAACAACAGGAATGGAATAGAAACGGAATTGTATTCACTTCAGGAAATGTTGTGTATACACTTAGGGTTGTTGACTTCACCTAAGTGAATAACACTCTGGTTCGTGAACCAGAGTGCACAACTATATGTACAAGAGGCGAGGTTGCCAAAGGGGATTGCGCCATACCAGACCTCGCAACTGTTGTGGGGCCAGGTTGACCTGATCCCACATGGGCCGCAACGTTTGGAAAACGTTTGGAAGGCGAGGTTCTACATTACGAGTCGAGATCCGGGTCGAGTCATGAGTCAAGGTCATGACAGTTGCCCCCTCTCTCATGGCGGACTCCGGACGCCAGTCTGATCCAGGGGCCAGGTTTCTGCGGAAAGCGTGAGTGGAACGATCGTAGGAGATCCTTCAGGTGATCCACGTGTTCATGCGGTTCCCACGTAGATTCGGACGTTTGGTAGCCGACCCATTTGACAAGATATTGTCCATGACGGTAACGTAGTCGAGAATCGAGGATGTCCTCCACTTCAAACTCCTGGTGACCATCGACTTCAAGCGTCGGTGGAGGTGGTATCACTCGACCAGGAATTGCCGAGTCCATAGCAGGTTCCAGGAGGGAAACATGAAAGACGGGGTGAATTCTCCAGGTAGCTGGTAGCTGGAGTTTGTACGAACAGTTGCCTATTTTTCCAAGGATCTTGAAGGGGCCTAGACGTTTGTAGTCAAGCTTCTTGCTGGGCCTGTTCGTCTTGATGTTCTTTGCTAGTAGCCAGACTTTAGTCCCAGTGGTAAGTTCCAGGTCTTTCCTATGGGCATCTGCAAAATGCTTATAGCGTTCCTGCGCTCTGGAAAGTTCCTGTTTTAGGTCATCCTGAATGCGTGATAGATCAGGCCAGATGTCAGAACTAGTTGAAACTTGCGGAAGGCTCGACATGCGAGGATGGTAACCGTAATTCGCGAAGAAGGGAGATTTCTTAATGGAGGCGTGGACGCTGTTGTATGCAAATTCGGCAAATGGGAGCAGCGATACCCAGTTGTTCTGGTTATACGAGAGATAACAGCGCAAATACTGCTCCAAGACTTGGTTGATACGCTCTGTTTGCCCATCAGACTCAGGATGAAAGGCCGTGGAAAGGTTACCTTGGATTCCTAGATCAGAACAGAAAGTTTTCCAGAACTTGGAGACAAACACAGAGCCACGATCGGAGACAATGCTGGAGGGCAGGCCATGAAGCTTGAAGATATGTTCTTTGAAGATTTTAGCCAGGCCGTCTGCGGTCGTGGTTGTATTGCAAGGCACGAAGTGAGCCATCTTGGTAAGCCGGCAGACCCAGACAGAAATTGCGTTATAACCTTCAGACGGAGGAAGGTCCGTTATGAAGTCGGTGGACAGGTCTCTCCAGGGCTGTTCAGGAATTGGAAGAGGCTGAAGCAGTCCGTGCGGCTTATGACGCGGAGCCTTAGCTCTGGCGCAGTCACAAGTGAAGACATAGTCTGCAACAAACTTCTTCATATTGGGCCACCAGTAATTGCGACTCACAAGCTCCATGGTCTTAGCAACCCCAAAGTGTCCAGCAGCTGGAGAGTCGTGAAGTTCTTTCAGGACTTGTAACCTTAAGCCATCAGTAGGGACGTAAAGGAGACCGTTCTTAAACAGTAATCCATCCTGTAGTTTAAGCGATGAATCACGTCCAAGGTTTTCCAGGAGCGGGTCTTCCAGGGTGGCTGAACGCAGAGAGTCCAGAAAGTTGGTGTCTAATTCCTGAATTCCAGCAGAATATATCTGACTTGGGTCAAG
>JAGQDJ010000325.1:0-21878 GCA_022885665.1 Triops longicaudatus
CTAAGAAATCCATTTGAGTCTGCCCAAATCGAAGAAGCTACCAAAAGAACAATGACAACGCACTCCAACAGCAATAGAAGCTTGAAGGAGCAATTAAACAATGCTGGTAGTGACAGTGGCGACAGTGGCTCCAGCCGAACCAGGATCGAAGAAGAAGCTTGCCTCGCCGGATTTTCTCCTGAAAACTCCAACAATTCGATGCCTGAAAGCCGCAGAATGTCACATGTTGGAAAGCTTTACCAATCTAACGAGGCTGTGAAACCTATTCATAAGCAATTGGTTACAATTGACCCCGATTTACTTTGTCCTAGACCCATTACAAAGAAATGGGACCCTGTAAGTTGAGCTTCGTCCTACGTTGCACATTTTTAATATTTTTAGCATTTTATTTTAATATTTTACTTTACTTTTGAGACAGCGCTGCTGAACTACTTGTACAAAATTATGACACCTGTTTCGTTTGACGCTTCTGGAGAACAATATACAAGTATAGAAGGCTATTTAGACAAACTACCTACCGGAAAATGCAAAAATACGTTCTGGAATGCGTGGAAGAGACTATCTTTCGAAGCCCAAGATGGCCAGTTTCATTACCACCAGGTAAAAAAAGTTAATGCAGTGATTTTCTCAATAAATTATTAAGCATATTAAGGAAATAAAATTGGAATTTGTATTATAGACTAATAGACTGTTAGCTTGGAGCCTTACAGCACAGAACTTCCTTGGAGGTAATTAAAATATTTGATGAATTCGAGAGATTGAATTAAATTGTAAAATTTTAGTGATTTAGCCTCGGATACGGGAAGATTTCAAGTCTATTTCACCCAGAAGAGTGAGGATTGGATAATGAAGGGGTTCAACACCTAGTGGTAAAAGCTGTCCAGGTAACTTTAGCCTATGAATAAAAAACATTGAAAAATAATGCTGATCATGCCACTAGGAAAGTGGAATTGACCTCACGAAACACACGTGGAAGAGTGTTTTCGTAACTGGTAGTGTGAGCATGCGTCCAGGATTTGTACCGAGACCTGAATCCGAGTTAAAACCTTTCGCACCTACGAATGTTCAACATAAGGTAAAAAAGAAACGATATCTTTTTATTCATTGATTTTATTACTATTATTTTTTTTTATAAAGGTTCATGTATTTCCGTATCGGTATCATGCGTCGTATATTGGAGCATGTGTTCTAGCAAATAGCGAAGGGTTCGAGCAAGCAATGGTGACACAGCAGGAATGGAAAGCTTTGGGTCCCAACGTGATTCGCAGATGGAATTTGTAATTAATCCATGTTAATGTGTATGATTTCTATGTCCCTTGCCTAAAGTGGTCTTATTGCCTCTCGTTATATTATTCCTAAGAATGTAAAATTGCGTGTTTTTCGTTAAAGCAAATCAAAACGTAATACACAACATTTGTGCCAAAATTTTGCGTGATTATTATATTTTACCTTCTTTCATCGTGAAAATACTTTATTTCAGACCAGTCGAGATGTATAAAAAGATTTCGGCTATGAAGTCGTCAGAACTTTCAAAAATACTATTAGGTTTTTGTGTATTGGGGTGCGTGAAAAAACACCACGTTTTTTTTCACTAAAGAAAAATGCTTGTAATAAAATTTCTAGCGAATTAATCGCGCTTGACAGCGACAAATCCACGGTAGTAATTTTATTTCCGCCAACAAAAGCGGTTTGTTATACTAAATTATTATAATAATTATTAATTTTACTGGAATTACAATGATTATTGTAATTCCCATGTATCCTAATAAATCGACATGTCTTCAATATGCAAATTAAGGAATGCGAATTGTCAGCCTCGACGAGAGGATTCCGAATCTGTAAGAATTATTGCGCTAGCCCTTCAAATAAGCGAGAAAACTGAGCTTGAATATGAAAATATGCCCTGAGGGGCGTCTCAGGAGCCAAAAATTTCGAAATCCTATAAGGAATAACATGGGAAAAAGTGCGATGCTTTTGAGGCCTCGTTCACCCTTTCCTATCCCCTGTCCTGCTTCCCCTGGTACTCTTGGCAATTCCATTTTATTGGGATATACCAGGTACCATTGGAAAGCAGGACAGGGCACAGCCAGGGTTTTTTTCCTCTGAAAAACCAAACCTCAGATACGGGGAATCAAACCAACGACCTCACGATCCCAAGTCCAGGACTTAGACCGCTGGGCCAAAGCGCTTTACTGACTTACGCGTTATTTGAAATATAAATGTTACTTATGGTATTTGATCGTTCACTTATCATTTAAGAAGACTAAAACTGTTCATTTATTATTTCTTAGAATTCTTTCAGGTAGGGAATAGGGGCGCAGCGAAGGGAGGGGGCCGGGCCCCCGGAATTTTTTTTTCTTGTGTGCAAGTAAGCTCAGTGGCAGCATCAAGTAAAAGTTGTCCCCCCCCCCCCGAAAAAAATTCCTGGCTGCGCCCCTGCTTGTATCTACACTGCAGGTTGAGTGTTAGTCTTGTTTCCATACTGCTTGAAAATTTGATGTAAAAGCCAATAGACCTGTGTTCAAGATATTCTTCATTTAAACACATTTGTTCAGCGGACACGTGCAGCTTTTTCCAGTACCTAAGATTTTATTCATAACGTTCTGAAAATTAGGGTGAGTTCGCTAAAAAATCTGCCATTCACGAACAGTTTGTATAGACCTAAAACGTTTGTAATAGTAAAGTAACAACTGCAACAGCCATAATGGCACAACACGCATCTCCCATGCTACCATAAGTACCATCCATCGGGTGACGAGTGACATCACCACCAAGCTAACGATGTATACACACAGCAACAAGTGGGCAAACGATGGGAGATTCAACTGTGAATGACTACAACACGATCTTTTAAAATCACATACATACGCTCCTTCAGTTCGCTTTGCATCATATTTTTCTTTTAAAGGGGGCGGAACTAATTTGTTTCTACCACACTGCAGAAAACAAGACCTTACAATTTCACATGCAAAACGGGTAAAAATTTTTGGGGGGTGAAGTCATATGATTGCACATGAAAGAATGGTTAGATTGCACGGACCGTCTCCATTTGTCGCAATCTTCACATTCAGAACTTTTGGAAGGTTGTTTGAAGGGAGATCAAAACAGGAAACAGGTAGGCATGGCTTTTTGCTTTTGACCTTAATAAAGTTAACTGCGGTGTTTTACCATCAATCAGGGGCCGGAAAAATTGAACACCGAAAATGCAAAACGTTACCACTTCGGTTTGGCTATCCCAAGCATTTTTGAACCTTTCTCTTTTAACTTCCATTGATTTTTTTTTCTCGTCCTTGTTTCTCTTTTTAAGTTTCTTAGAGATTCGTGGAAGCTAAAAGGACAATCACGTCCCACCGATTGTCTCTTTGTTTATTGGCCTGTTAGGGGAAATAGGACTTAGAATCACAGTGCCTCTCTTTTTTTTCCATAACATTGAGATTTTCTTTCCATTTTAGCTTCTGGTAGGCTTGAATTCGCCAGCTGGGAAATCTGGACAGATTGCAGAAAGATTTAGGAATAGATGGTGATAACTTCTCTGCCACTGCCCCGGACCATGAGTACGCGTTCCAAGCCTTCTGTTAAGACTTCGAGGAATTCCATGTCTAAATTACAAAGCAAGGCAGAATTAGGCACAAATTACGCTAATTACTAACGAGTGAAACCGTATTAATACTTACAGTTGGCTTCGTTATTAAGAGGTCCTTCTTTTGGTGGAGGTGGCAAGTTCAAGACTACCAGCTCGGCGTTGTGAGAGCGCTCAACGATAACTTCGTTCAATTTGACGGCGGTGTGCATTCGCCGCACGTTGGTTTCGTCCCTAATTACAAAAAAATGTAAACATTAGTAAATTGTCATTGACGCGCTCCCCTCCTCATTAGTCTCTGAAAAGTCATATGCCACAACACAGGGAAAAGGCCAGAGCTTACTGGGTAACTTTGAACATTGAATTTGCCTGAAGGCGAAATATTATGACTGTGTTTTGATTCGGTAATGGAAAGAGCGGTCATTTTTTTTTTTAAATAAGTTAGAGAATTTTGCTATAACCGAATACTGCGAGGAATGACTTACGGAGTTACAGTAAGTAGATTGGTTTGTGTTCTCGGCGCCGTGGGTAGACTAGTTGGAGGCGCAGGCGTAGGTTCTGATGTCGCGGTATCGGCTTCGGTAGGTGGGGAGTCCACAGACAGCGTGGGCACAATGAGTGGGCGTTTTTGTTCTTCTTTGTGCAGCGACGATGTGGACAATGTGGGACTCGACGTCCGACTAGGTTGAGCAGCTCCATCCGTGCGCACTTCTTGCAGTTCTTGATCCTCCGCAGCTGAGGACAAGCGTTTTTCTTCCGAGAAACGAACCTTTGAACCACGTTGCTCCACTGCTTGATCCATAATACTTTGCACCTTCAACGAAAAAAAAACAAATGAGCCTTCCCAACCAAAAGACATTTGAAATACTAGCGATTAGCGAAAGAAAAAAGGGATATCAAGGCAACAATGAGGGGCAAAAGGTTTGTTTGCAGGACGGCTAATACCTCCGCAAAAGTTCCCATTGCGTCCGCCTCCAGGTTAGCCAACCACAACAAGAGAAGAGAGTACAGAGAAGAGACACAGTTAATGACGGCAACAATGTAAAATACGGAAGAATTACGATACACTACAACAGTGTTCCGAGCCTTTTGCTTTAGTTTCTGTCGTCGTAGGGATTCATTATGGCGTCTACTAGCTTTATCGATATCGATTTAGCTTCCTCGATATGTCCCGCTAACGATACCCATCTTATTATAGCCCCTTCGTACTTTGGCCACTAGATGGTGAAAACGTAGCAAGCAGAGTAGGAATCTTTTATGAACGAAATTGTTGCAGTTTTGTTCGTTTACAAAGAACCGTTGAGAATACTACATAGTATCTTGCTCGAAAAGATTCGGAACACTGCAATAAACGCGTTAGGAAGTGGACTACACGGTATTGGATCATTTACTGGAAACGCTATTGGCACATCACTTACAGTTGACAAACTGGTTCGTTTGTTCTGTCGCATTTGGCGTAGCATGTCGTTACGCTGCTCCATCACCAAAGTACGTTCGTATGTATAGGCAGAAATATCGCTGTCCATCTGAGTGAGGATATCAAGAAAGGAAACAAGAAAAAGAAAACAGATGTGAGAACATCCCTCACTTTTCGCCATTTTCGTGTCTATGCAATCTCCATTTACCATCTCGACGACTTCCACTTCCGCATCAATGCGGAGATTGTAGAGGAAGCTCTTGAGATCCTTTTTCATCTGAATGGAATTATCCTCCATCTGTGCGACGGTAAAAATGCGCAAACGACAGTTCTTCCACACACGGTTTTGCTTCAGCAAAAACGGGAGAAGCATGAGCATCCCTCCGTCGTGGACTATCCACCAGACATCAATGTTTCCGCTCAGCTGTAATGAAACATGGGAGTTATTGGGCGCCAAGCGCTTATTACGAAAACATCATGTTCTCCTGACCTTTTCGTGAGCTTCAGGGAAACGATGCAAGCCTTTGGGCACCAACAAGGCCATTTTGTTGGCAGAAATGTCGCGTACGATTTCCATGAAACGACGCCAAGAGTTGAGCACTTGTGGATCTCGGATGGCGTCAGTGCCATTATCAGCAGCGTGGCTGTTATTTTCCGCTTCGCTGGCCTGTTTGCGTTTCCAACCTTGTGGCCAACCCATGATGACCGTATTAGGCTTCAAGCCACCCAAACCCGTGCACTGAATACTAAACGAAATCATTCCAAGAAGAAAAATACTGTCAGTACCCCTTTCTATACCTAATAGGCAAAGAAAGATCCGAAGAATACGTACAAACTAGATAAACCCTCAGCAGTGTCTTTGGCTACCAACACGTCAACAAAGCCCTTGACCTTCTCTTCATCCATGACTTTCCGTAGACTTTGTTTCGCGGCTTGCGCTTGACTAGCTTGCTCCGTAAATTCGCCCGGTAATACCGACACAGCGACGGTGAGACCTTTGCCCGCTTTGAGCTGCGAAGTCAAGCTGAAGATCCGGCGTTCCACTGGCAGTAAATCAGGACTTAACTTGGACAGCAGCAGGATCTGCGGACGCCAGTTCTTGGTGTGTGGAGGACCTTCTTCCAAGCGAAGAAGACTGTAACGAGCCGCTGAAAGAGCCAACCCACTCAATCCATCACCCCACTCCTTTTCCGCCCTATTTTTTCGAAGAAATTACTGCGATTTAAGTCGACGGAAAGAACCAAAGTCACTTGACTTTAAGTACTGCGCTTTAAATGATTAGGACGTTGACATAAAAACAAAGCATCGTGAAAACTGAATCGCTGAGTCTATACTCGCAATATTCTGTTGATTTAGATATACCACACATAATCGTTGTTTTACATTGTTAAACGCACTTACCCGCGGTATTCGATGTATTTGTACAGCAATGTCGCGATACCCATAGCAATGAGGGCGTAGTACCACGAAGACATGAACATGATGGCGACGCATAAGGAGGCGCCCAAGAACGAGAGCGACCAGTGATAGTATTTAAACCGGGGACGCCAGTTGGGTGTTCGCAACAAGGTTTGCAAGGCACAAGCCAAGTTCACAAACCCGTAGAGCATTAAAAAGAACATGGAAAGTAGCGGAGCTAAGACGTCGACGTTTCCAAGCAGGACGCCGAACTCGCAGATGGCTAGACACAAAAAGACACCATTATACCCGTCACAAATTTACTGAACAAGCAAACATTAAACTCCCAAAAGAAAGACAGGAAAAACAGCCAATCTGCGCCTAAACGTAAATAATGGCTCGAGACAAGAGAAAAAGTTCTTGTTCTCTCACCTAGTGAAATCAACAACGCGTTAACAGGCTCCCCGCGGGCCGACGTGGTCGCAAATACGTTTAAAGCGGGAACCAGGTTATCCTTAGCCACGGCTTGTAAGAGCCGTGGGCCTGAAATGAGACTTTGCAAGCCGGCCCCCGTGGTGGCCATAAAAGACCCAATCAAGATAGCCCACTCATTGGGCCAGGCCAGATTAGCGACCACCAATCGCCCCCCGATGCTTGTGCCAAACCTGTGGAAATTACGGCAAAGTTTTCAAACACTTTCTCACTTTTATCTCCAATCGTTTTATGGTATTACTTATCACGCATGAGAAGTCCATCAAAAGAACCAGCGAACAAGAAAACGGCCGAAATGTAGACGGTGGAAGTCGTCAGAATGGCCATGATGGTACCTATGGGAATAGAACGCTGTGCATCAGCCAAATCCCCCGAGCGGTTGCAACCCGCCATGATCCCCGTCACCGACGGGAAGAAAATTCCCACCAGCACTGTAAAAGAACTGGAAATGTCGGCAATGACTTGATTGTACACCGGGCGGTTTAAAGCCTCTATGTCGACCGGGTTCATGGTACGCGCCACGTATTGGCCTTCGTTCAAGTAGCTGGCAGCCAGGTTCTCTGTAAAATATTAAAATGGAAAAAAAAAACATAAAAAAGGAAGACATTCATAAATAGGAGAATTCATAAAGTAGGGGCGGATATTCATAAAAACGGGGGACATAAAAGGAGGTAAAATTTCACGCAAACTTGTGGAGTAAAAAAGCGATGGAAATCTGAAAAACCAATAGTCGTTTCCAATAAAAGAAGAAATTTCACAGCGAGGGTTTACGCGAGGAGCGGAACAGCCCTAGCGGGCATTATGCCAACTTGAACCCCTGGGGGACCTGCCATATTTACATAGGAAAAATTCAACAAAAGATCTGGAATGGGATTGTCACATCGCGTGCCAAATGAGATCTTAACCCACCCTACCCCCCATTTCTGCCCGGAAACAACTTCTTATCCCATGAATGTTTGGCATTTCCCACAGTAAAACCTTTCAAACAAAAACACGTTTATCTGCCTCTGGCTAGATCTAAATATGTGACAGGGTTCGTAGCCTTCGCCAGATGGCGTTTTATCCCAACGTGCCATGAAAAAGAATAACAAGAAGAGAGGAGAGGAAATAAGCGTAACGGAACAGAAAGGAGGAGACGGCATTCGCCCAACTTACCAAAGAAGACACCGGAAGCTAAGCCTTTAATGCCGGAAGTGAGCGTAACATTGTTGGCCTCAAAGTAAGGATCGCAGTAAGGCATCATGACGGTCTGGTTACGAATGACGGTTTCTCGATATTCGCAAAAGAGATTCCACAAAGGAGAACCTTCTTCTTTGGTGCAGTTGCCGGTGTGCTCTTCAGACAATAGACGTTCGCCCAAAAGACACATCCTGGGGTAAAAGGGTCCGGGAGAAACAAGAGAGGACGAGAGAAAGGTCAGAGTAATTATGGCTTTCGCGCGCTTTTGGCAGTGCAGCACTTACCACAGCTTATCCGATCCGTTCCAATTCATGGCAATGCCCGTGTAAACAGCGATGATGGACAAAATGACGCAGAGCAAGACCAAGGGAGCAGCTTTACTCACCGGCTTGACACCGACATACACCACCAGACCCATGATGGCCAACAAGCCTGACCCGTAGAGCCGAAGATTGTTGTACAGGACCTCTGGATCTTTGCGAGGATCCCCAAATAGTATTAAGCTGGGAGCCATGTAAGTCTAAAGCGAAAAGCCAGAAATAAAATTTGCACTAGTGGAACGCAAGAACGAAAATACATTTCCATCCAATTTAGAGGAAAGTGCAGACTTAAGCAAATACCGTACAAGTACAGCAGAGCCAGATTCTAACAGACTGAAGTGCAAAAAAAGGTTTCATCCGACTTTGTGTTACAAAAATCTGCTTTGGAAAGTGTGAGAAACATAGTCGACCTCGACTTATCTGATTATACCGAAAAGTAAAACCTAAATGACATTAGAAAAAAAAACTGGAGAAATATTAGAAACTTGGTTTAACGGACAAAACGGGAAAAAGACTTGTAAATGGATACGGAAGGATACTAGGATGTAAGGTATATTTTTCTCTAGTCTCGTTTCTTGAATTCGTGTTTTTCTTAGGAAATTCGTATACTTGGTTATAGAAAGGCTAGCTACGACTTAAGTTTCGTCAAACACTTGGTTCGCTTCACAAATGCACAACACGAACCGAAATGAGACAGGTCTATCGAATTCTCAGCATAATTGAGCGTTCTGAAACCTGTTACTGAAAAGCATGCCAGAACCAGAGCAGCTTCATTTTCTGTCCAATAGTTGAAATCAATATGACTAGTAAAGGGCCCAACTTACGATGAGAATTTCTATCCCACCAACAATATACATGGCGGCGGCGAATGTGGTTCCGACGTAGAACAGGAGCCCTATTGCGCCACCAAATTCTGGGCCCAGGTTTCTTGAGATCATGAAGTAAGGCCCGCCGGCTGGGACCACTCCATTGGTAGCAATAGCGCTCATGGAAATGGCAGTGAGCATCGTCTAACGTATACAGCGAAACGTCACAACATGTAACTGTTTTGTGTCAGATGCTTTTTCCAAAAAAAAAGCGACCTTATTAAGGTCACTGTGTACCCACCAACACTCTCTTATGGGCTTATAACATTTCAAATTTTTAGTCGATTTCGTAAACATAATCAAATGTATGGGAAAACTTTTTTGTCAGTAAAGTTACGCTATATAATATAAGTGATAATTAATAAAGGCTTGTCTAGTAGTTGCTAAGGTAAATTTCCTGTAACTCTGAAAACTTACCGATATTTTGACAGGAAATGAAAATTGTGATTTCCCCAATCATATATCGCTTGTATATACGAAAAATATATTTTTTATAAACCTTAAAAAACGGTACGAAAATAATTAATTATGTCGGAAACTCAAAAGTTGAGGCTATCGAGTGCTAACAAGAATCTCACAGGAATTTACCAAAATATTATCTGAAAGTACCTAAGCAAAAAGTGGTCGCTATTACTGTTTAGAACTTTACTGGTGAAAAAAAGCTCGGAATAAATTGTTTACTGGATATCAGGAGATACTTCCGAAAACTTTCGAATAATTTCCAAAAGTTAAGTCACAAGGAGGTTATTTAGTGGTATACAGTGGCCTTAAGTTGAAATGTGATTACAACTTACGCAGCAACAGCACATAAAGACAATGAAGAAGCTTTGGATAACCCCAGCCGTGCCAATAACCCAAGTAAGGCGAATGAAGAGAATGACGCCGAAAATGTTTTGCATACAAGGGAAGTAAACTCCTGCCAAAGTTCCCAATTTCGTTTCAGGCTTGCTTTTCGTGCCCCGTGCTTCACCCCCGGGCCCTCCTCCCCCGCCAGCATCATTGTCGGTGGGTGCAGAGCTGATGGTAGCGCTGTAGTTGGCCAAAGAACTAAGCAGTGTCGCCACTCGCGGTCGATCTTCCATTTCTTCCTATAAGCACACGAAGAGAGAGAAAAAAGGGCAATCAGTTTCGACTCACGAGTGCAACATTAATATTGAGTAACCCAGACGTGTCATTTCTATATAGCTCCCTTCTGAGTTTTTCCTTCTTCTTTTTACCTCCTCATTCTCGGGAGTTGGAGATTATTTTATTTTTCTCCTTTTCAGGGGACAGAAATGTGAAGAAAAGGAGAATATATATGAGCAGTGGAGCAAAGCGCGTTTCTAGCACGCTTCATAAAAAGACCTTTGAAAGGTTAAAACTAGTACCATGACCAGTCTTGGAACCCTAAGACCCGTAAAAAGTGTATACCCTTGAAGAGCAAGACGAAGATATCGTTTATTTTTCGGGGAGGGAAACGGAGAAACGCAATGAAAGACTACGGAGCTCGCTTTCATGTTGCTAACTTCATTTATGGCCAGTGAAGGTATACAAGTAGAGGTATACAAGTTAGACGTATGCCTTTAGAAGAAAAGGTATAAAAGGAAATGCTTCAGGGTTGTATCAATAATAATAGGAAATCGCCAGAATCAATAAGCACACAGCACAAGATTCTAAACACCCTTTTATACCAATAGCGAGACGAAAAGCTTATGGAGCGATTAAATCAAGGGGGCCGTCAGTCTCGGCGGAAATGTGAATACAAGTGTAGTGGGGAAGGGAAAGGAGTCTCATTAACCGAAGAGTACCCTGCTGTTATGTGTGTACTCGTTACGACAGGAGGGATGAATGATACAAAGCCAGGAGTGAGGGATCTTCAAGGAGTAGGGACTTCTGACCTTCGGAGGGCGGCTATCGATGAAGAAGCAATTTGAGACTAGGGTGTCTGAGAAAGAAATACAGAAATTGACAAAGAGAGACTTATGGGCCTGCCCGAAAGGCCTCTCAGCTATGCACTAGAAAAGAAAGAGAAGGTAGTAAAGTAGAAAGGAAGCTAACTTGACGGGAGAAAGGCCACGGAAACGAATTACGCGATTCAACAACGCTTTCAAGCAGGCAAAACGTGTTCAAGCAAGGAAGAGGTTAAAAGCTCACAATGTAACGCAGCTCAGTGATCTTTGTGCAGCAGTTCGTCTTTAGCCTGTCAGCAAACAATTTTTCCTTTTTCATCTTTGCATGCTGGAAAGAGCTTAAAAGACAACTAGCTAGTGTACAGCTTGGGTAAACAGCGTCCAGGGTTGTTTTCATGAAAACTCATTGCTAGCCTGTCAGTCAGCTTACAGGGTCAATTTACAGAAGTTGGGTATGTGTGCTTGAATTTGTGCTAGTACATAATATAACTTGGCTTTCAAGTTGGCCTCAAAGGCAAAAGTTGAAGTTACCCTTGTCATTGACACGTATTCAAACTGAAATACTAAAGCAGTACAGACATCTAGCGAGTGTTTAATTGAACCTGGTGCTCCTTTTCGAAACTTACTATTAAAATAATGGATCAGAAAATACTATAACTAGAAGATTAACAACTGAATAAATAATGTCACTTTTTAAAGAAAAGAACGAAAAAAGAATTTTGAGAACACTAAAACTCCAAACTCAACAAGAATTAGTACAAGCGGCCAGTGCTCTCAAACCGCAACCATGGCTAGAACACCCGAATAGAAGAGTAGCTGTAGCGCTTTAACGAATAAGAAGCAAACATGCAAAGGTAGGTTGGTGGATGAAGAGATTCAATCTTAAAGACAAAGATATTTGCGAAAATTGTAGGGAGCATATAGACACAGTGGAACACAGGTTGCTATATTGCACAGCATACGGATTCGAAAGAGAAAAATGGAGGAGTAGAGTAGAACGGATAGGAGTAATCTTTAACATGGTCAATGTATTAGGTTTAGGGAAAATTGAACCAGAACGACAATATAAGTTAAGAAACTGTCTAATAGACTATATTAAAGATACTAAACTGATAGAAGTGGTGTAAGTCTGTTTATTTTTTATTTTTTTCACTAGGAACACTAGAAAGTTTGTTTCGGAATAAGCAACAATTTTTTTCTCTTAAAAAATATAAAAATATGTTATCTATGATATAGTATCTTATAAGATTATGTAGGATTAGTTCTAATTTTATATAGAGTAAAAGGATATTACCTTTTTACCAATCATCAGAAATATTAAACGGACAGAAAAAGTCGACAATGTGCGCGTTAGATGGCACAGTTGCGACTTTAAACAGACCAACAACAACAACAATTAAAATAATTATGGTCTTGGACGTTTACAATTCTGCAGAAAGAACCTCTTACCGAGCGCTTGCGGTTTTATGCTTGAATTACACCCAAATGTACGAGTTCAAGTTTTCGTATGACAAATACACTCAAGGAAAGCAACTACGCCATAGGCAGCTAGCTTACATAGTTTCCGTGTGAGAGAAATACATCTATAATGAAAGTTAATCATTAAATAAAGCGTGCCATCGTGCGTAGAATAAAAGATCATTCTCTATATTGGGGAGTAGCTGAGTAGCCTTTCTCCCTAGTATTCTAAGAGATTTAATCAATTGATAATGATAGTGTTCTACTAAATCATAAGAGAAGTAGTTCATTGTAATCATAAGGGGGATGTTTATTCCTATGAAACCTTTTTCCTTCGTTAGAGATTTAATCAATCGGTAATGAAATTGTTCCACTAAATCATAACAAGGCTGTCAAATCATCTGTCATCATCATCAAGTCACGTTCACTCAGGTAATTCTTAAGGAAAATTCGCATAAACGGAAACTTGAAGTCTCGTGAAAATCCTTCATGCCATATTGCCGTGAATCGTTGACTGAAACTTCGATTAAGGGACAAACAGCAAACTGTAGCCAACATTAGCAAGCTGAGTTAACTAGCTTTTCGTGATCACCTTTCTTGCTTTTTCATAAAACAAGCTCAAGAATATTTTGAAAAGTATAAAATTTTGAAGAAGGTACACGAATCCCAAGCGAGCTTATTTTCTCTTATTTCCAGTCCGCCACAGCAACCTTACCGAAGGTAAAATCGAAACTCCAGGGTCAAAGGGCAAAGTGTGCATTCTTGAGATACACACGTCTTTTTTTTAACGTTTTTCCGATTGCGTGATAGTAATGCAAACCAGGTCAAAATCGAAGCTTACCGTAAAGGTAAAACGAAAACGTGGAGGAGTCTGCAAGACAGTGGACAAAAACGGACGAAATATACATCCTCAAGAGTAAACATGCATTGTATGCTTTCCAAGAGTATTTGCACACATTCGCATTCTAAATTTGGAATGGACAAAATGACGGCAAAAACTGTTCGTGCTATAGACGACCGACGTCGCACTTGCGTATTGTCGTATGAGGGCAAAACCTGAAGTTAGGAGTACTCTTATGTTTGACTTTGTGCAATAAGGCAAAAACATAATTTTCCCATGGAATGTTGTAACTTGCATTGGAGTTTGTCCCAGATTTAGCGAGGACAAACATGAGGGCAAAATCGGCGTTAGCGGCAAGGGTATTATTATCTAGTGCAAAAACAGCTCACAGCGAATACTCTCAGGGTGTATTGCTAAGAATAAGCACATTTTGTGTGTGGAGGATATAATCCTTCTCTCTTCTGCTTTCTTATTGAATCCCTGACAAGCCATTAGGCTCGTCGCAAAAGTAGATGAATTTTGCATGCAAGGCGAGTTTAAGACGGTGACGTTAACGATGATGAAGGTAGGAACCAACGAGGCATGACAAGTTTCTGAATTGCTGACTATCCCCCACACAAGAAATAAAACACGTATTATACACATGCAAGCTGCATGGGATGTCTATAATCAAGGTATGGCAACCTGTGAGTAATGCAGCTGTCGCATTCCTCAGGCTTCGCCCTTCAGCAAGATCATTTAGATGATGAAGAAGCTTGTCTTCGCTTGGCGAAGGTAACTCCACTTTTTTCCGCTGTTCTACATTGCTGCACAGCATTTCTACTAGCTCAGAAATCGATAATTTCAACCTTCTTCACCCCACCTCCGCGGTAGGGTTTAATGATGTCGTCGTGCTCCCCGGGCGTGAGAGAACACGCGGTTGTGGCCGCTTGCTTGAGATAGCTCAGGCCTTGGATTTCGCCATGGGCCGTTATCACGTGTTCTATATGAGTCCTATCAAATCACATTAAGGGCAATCGAGATGCTACGCTTGATGACACGCGAATTATTGGGGAAAGAAACGCATGTGCCTGGATTGGAGCCCAGGGTGAAATTACTGTACACCTGTTCGTTTTTAAGTGTTGGCATGGGAGAGAACCATCAGCGTCCAAATGGCCGCCCTGAAGGAGACGGTGGTATGTTTTGGGGTGGAAGGTGTGGGGTACAAAGTGTGTTATCAGGTGTTAGGAATGAAGTGTTGGAGCGTGCTAAAAGGGGCTTGACTTACATGGTAAAGATATAGATTACGTTCGTAACCGGACAAGGGCTCCTTTTTCTCTGTCACGAAAGGCTGTTCTTCTGCCACATCACCTATAATAATAGAAAAATGAAAACACGCTAGATTAGTCCATTACTGTGGCTCATCATTATGGCGTTTACGTAGCCCGTATCATTTACTTTGAAGCCTTAGGAAGGCTCTATTTGTTCCAATGCTTTTCGACAACAAGCAAACACTTAGGGTTCGTAAATGGAAATATTGATTGTCTACCAATGGAAAATGAAAACAAGTTTGCTTGCCCCTTTTCCCCGCGATTTTTTTCTTCTTTATTCTTAGCCCTCCCCATCTGGTTCGCCAAATATACCAATCCTGGTAACGCGAGATTACCTAGCAAATAGAAGAAGCAGCGGAAGTGCCGGAAAAGCAAGTCGCAACAGCGAGGTATTGACCCGGAGGCGGAGCAAAGAGTGGAAGTTCCAGCATCCGCCTCCTGCACTGCGTGGCCCTGGCACCCGATACTCAAAACGCTTTTGTAAAGTGAAAAGTTAATTATCTTATATAGGCTGCGACATAAAGTGACTCAACTTCAGGGAAAATATAAACTTCCTCAAGCCTAGTGCCAGGATTTGGGCGAGGGCAATTGAAACTTCTTGGAAAGAAAATGCAAAATCCTCTCAAGTCGCACTAGGGAGAGATGGGAAGAGAGTTGGGGAAGTACCAAACGGCATTACTTGGTGGGCCATCCGGAAATCAAAGTGGGCGACTGCTATAAATAAAGCTGCCTAATTTGCTCCGTCTCTAGCTTCGCTTTTTTTTTGTCTTGTTCGTGAGTCGTGCACTTTACAGTGCTGGAGCAATTCCCTTGTCGTCACTCAAGATCGGTTAAAAAGAAAAGTCCACCCTAAAAGAAGTGAAAGAGAAAAGAAAACTTGGGTTCCTTCATTCTGTCTTCCTTTGGCTCTTTTCTGTTTCTATCTTTTGGTTCTCAAGTAGAAATGATAAGAAAATGCCAAGCGAGTTTGAGGGGCTCGAAAGATGGGACCCGGGCAATGGCAAGGAAGAATCGAGCTCATCGATCCATTCGCCTTACCAGGGGCAAGAAAGAGCACCCGTGACCAAGAGAGGAGGAAAAAGAATAGCGAAACAGTTCGCCAGAATGTCATGGAAAGGTAGAAGTGTGTGTGTCATGACATGGTGGCCGAACATGGCGAGAAGGATAGTGCTGACCTTTTTTTCTCATTCGAAAAAAAAAAGTTAAGTTGCCCCGTTCAAGGTTCCATTCCCGCACTGGGACCCAGGAGAGAGCCTGCAGGCAGAGTAGGCGGGGCATGGGGGCGCTGTGTGGTAGATCAGAGACAGTTTAAGGGGGGAAGGGCAAGCGAGGGGGATGAGGCGAAGGTAAAAAGTGCCATCGTTGTCATCCGAGTAGGCAACGAGGTACAAACCACCCCAAGACGAGTGGCGTAAGGAGCAGCGAGAGCAGCAGAGTCAGCCAGATCGATAAGACATCTTCAAAACCAGTAACTCCCGGTTTTGCTCACGATTCTAACATCCCTTGCATCTTTAGGTCGTGTCCCAGCACGTCCCGTTCAGGACATGGGCAATTTGTACATCTAAAAGGGACAGCTACACACATAAAAAAAGGTTTGGGAAAAAGAAAAGAAAAAGGCCCCAACGGACGCCATCGGGCGACTCACCGGCAGATCCGTCAACAGATGGCGGTGCGTCGTTCCCCGCACAGACTTTTTCGGTGGTAAACCGCGAGTTTTCGGCTACCGAAGTCATTCTGTCCTTTTTTTGAGTATGTTACAGATTGTAACTAGCTCACAACCACTTATCACTTATTTTTTTTATTTTTTTTTCCGTTCCTCTCGTCGATCGCTTTCCCCCTTATCACTCAGTTATTAACCGCTGTGCACGGAGTTCTGTTGAAACGAACTCAACGCACCACGGCGGGGACGGATTCCTGTAACCGCGTGAAAGCGGCAAACCACTCGGACTGTCGGTGAACGGAGAACACCCCGCGAAACACACTCCGGGAGCTGTATCGATGATCTGCTGCAGCCTGGGATGTCCCTTCTGCTCCCCTAGTCCCAGTTACCGGGTAAAACGACCATAGGACTCCGACAAGCTCCATGCAGCGCACGCGTTGCTAAGACCTAAACACATCTCCGGCCTTTTCTCTTAGCACGAATGTGTGTGTATGCGTGGAACCGGGCAGAGAAATTGCGCTCAGGCTCTAAGCATGTGGCGACTAGGGGGGGCTAAAACCCAAGGAAATGTTATGCAAGTGTGTTTATACGCTGTCGTAATCATGCCTTGTAGGCGGGAGTAGGAAGCCCAGGGTTTTCGGCTCACGTAGAGACGCGCTCGTTCGGGCATTTGAAGAAGGCAGGAAGCTGTACGTGAGCGACTCGCGGGAGGAGGAGGTGGTCGACTTTCTGAAAATGAAGTTCGTATCTCCATTGCTGCAGTCTAGAAGTCATCTAAAGTAGGATGAGTCGTTCCATGCATTACATAACTCCGCTGCGAAAGTCCCTGGTGTAACGGTTCACGGTTTTGGGGGGAACTGGGGCTCTCATTTCCTTCCGGACGCGGTACCTGTTTAACCAATTCCAGTTTATTGCCTCTAAAACTTTGGCTTGCAATACGAACGCGGGCTTTTTCCTCCGGAGACTGGGCAGCCTTACCCTGGAGTTCGTACAACGTGAGCCAGCCTGGGCTACACCAAGAGTTACTCTGGAGCTTGACAGAGAGTACTCTTTATTTCCCACCTTGATGTTACTCTCCGTAAGTAGGGTCTTACGTTGGAAACTAGCGAGCTTCGCTTGATTTTAGCGTATTGCATGCGTAGGGAAATCAATTTAACCGGATTAATCGGCGCATAAAGGACACTAAGTGCTTGTTCATTATATTCCCTGTCGTGCTTTTCGTACAACGCCCCCTAGCTGTAATTGCTGTGCGAAGAGTAGACGTCAAACATGGTACGCAAATACACGTATTTTATGGTATTTGCTGGAATTGTAGGGTATTTTCTCATTGAGGCGAGAAGCAGAAAATCTAATGTAGAAAAACTAATTAAAAGCTACCTAGCGAAAGCCAAACCACTTAAAACTAACACCCCCTTTCGTAATGTGAACCACACAAATGATCATCTAGGAGGGCTACAGTCTGTAATAGCGGTGTGCATTAAATACTTACTATTTCCCTAGTACCCTTAATTAACTCAAGAACCCAATGTAGCTACAATGAGTGTAAGCAGCACTTAACGGAACTGCAGCTTAAACCTTGACTTACATTGCCCACGAATCTTTCTGGGGTAAAAAGTATGCTTAAAAAATAATCATACAAAATTTTTAAAATAAACACTTTACGTTAATCCGATAGGGCCTATACCAATCTAGTTACGTACTCATGAAAATATAGCAAGTATAAAAAAATGGATAATGATAACATTAAAAACTAGATAAGAATTATTAATAATAATAAATACATGAGGGATTAATAATGATATTAAGAAATTAGTTTTATGCGTAAAAAGTAATGTAATCAATTGCCAACTCTTAACTTTTTACAGCAGTGCTACTAATAGCATGAAATAGCAAGAAATAGCGTGTGGAAGCAATTTTTAAGGATATTAATATTACTGCATATACAGTACGTTTATTACTACTTACACATTTATGTGTAGCTGGCATGTTTATTTGATATTTATATTATTTAAATAAGTAATACTAGCATCCTTAAAATTGCCGGTGCACGCTATAGAAATAGCGTTTACACGCAACTTTTTAGTATTTCAGTTTTATTGAGTGCAAATAGTGGCAATGCTGTAACAGGCTGACTTGAGCTGATCTTGAAACTGCTTTGGTAATTAAACAGCTGGAGGCTTGCAGTCATAGAAATTAAAGAAATGCGTCTTAAAGAAATGCCGAGTAACTAGAAAGCCGAGCGAACAGACTGTTGAAAGTGAGGAAAAAATTCGAGAGGTCTGTTGACAACTTTCCAAATGGGCCTCTTTGTATCGCAACCAAGCCAGAGAAAAATAGCAACCCCAATAGAAAGAAAAGCACCCCAAAAAGAATTATAGTGAGAGACGCAGATCTTTCCCATAAAACTCCACTGGCAAAGGGAGGGACAAGCCAAACGGGGATAAGCTAAATCAGCGATCACGTCGAACAGCGACTCAGCAATCACGACAGAGAGGAAACGCAATATAAACGGACGACAAGGGAACACTACGCAGAGTGTGGATTTGCCAGCTTCGTCAGGGGGTTAATTGATACTATATGGCTCTATAAGAAATTAGCAGGAAGCGAAACAATAGCGTTAGAAACACGGACGACTAGCCTCGAACAGGTTTCCCACGGATCAACACATATGGCGTCAAATCCATGGACTCTATTCTCTCTTTTCCCCGTTTCCTTATTCTAGCGTGGCCTCAAGGCAACTAAGACCGCAAGGGAAAACTGGCACACGTCTACATGTGCACTATCCAATCACTCCTCCACGAGACAACTGACAACCCGGAGATACATGGACAAACAGCCCCCTCGTGAAGGATTGAGTAACACATATATATACAGCACACAACGTATTCAAGTCAACCCAATCTCGGGTGGATAACAGGAAGAAGAAAGAAACCTGCCATAGAGCCCAAAAGCTTTAACCCCTTCAGTGTTACCAAAAAAAAGGGGGGTGGATGTCCGCAGACGACACTAGGGTAGTATTGTCTCCAGAGAGGGTTTCTTTATCAGATTAAGTCCGAACGAAACTCAAAAGGAAGACGAATAATGCCGGACTACTTGACAGTAGGCCGTTGTGTCACTTCTGACGGCTGGAAATGTATTATAACACGAACTTCGGAAAAGGAAGGAAAAAGCGACGGCTTTTATTATACGGAGTTCTTGGCTATATTCAGGGCCTAGTATTGTCATATTGGGGGATGTTTTTGTCGCCGAGGAGCGATCACTAACACGCGATTATTCATGAAAGGCAAAACGCTGGAGAAGAGGGTGAACGTCATTTAGCACGTACTGTACGGGCACAACGCGAAAGATAAGACGCTAAAATAACAAGTCAATGAAGCACCAAGCGGAGTGAATTGGTGATTGCAGATAAGAAAACGGGAATAAAAAAGGTAGGAGAATATTGCGTAGGATGGAGAATAATTTGCCCCAGGCTAGGTTATTGTTAAACATGGAATATTTCTACGCAACAATAGTGCAGCAATATTTGCGTCATGTTTGCATAAAGACTTCTTTTTCCCGTTAAATTTATTTTTTATTTTTTTTTTAAAGGAAAATCTATTAAGTCGAGATTACAAGTCGAGGCATTACAGGCTATTTTACTAAGTGGCGCTCACGGGGGACGTGGTTACAATGAAGGGAATGAAAGGTACCACCAATTTGCGTGACTCTTTTTAATCTTTTTTTTTAATTTTGGGTATGGAGAGGGGTTTGGGAGTGGGTAGGTGGAAGTTCATAAGGCAGGCTAAAGAACAATGCAGACGGTTGAGGACGTAATATCTGGGATGGGGTTTATGAAAAAATATAGTGGTAAGTGGGAGAAAAAAGGAGGACGAAAAGAAAGATAACAGGTTAACGAAGCACAGGAGCGCGTTTAGTTGCCTGCTGAGACGAGCGAAATTTCCATAATCAATAGAACTCGGCGGGAAGGACGTAGCCTAGTGCGAGTTGGGTCAATTCAAAGATAAAAAAAAGACAACCTGACATAAGATGTTGGCAAGCTCCGGCGAGGTGCAAGTTTTCTCAAAACACACGGAACTATGCTCACGGAGGGCAAATAAACAGCGCTTAAATTTTCTGAGCAACTGACGACTACCCACGGCGTGGGTCGCTTTAGAATGTTAGGAAGGAACTGGGATTTTGGCCCGGGTTATTGACTTTCTTATTAGGCCCACAAAGAAACAACTAATTAGAACCCACGCATGCAAGCGTAGCAGGGAACATTTGGAAGCGTTTTTTTTTTCAAGGCGTTTCTTTGGTACACTATTCCGCAAGAACGAACTCGTGAATAATGATCGAAATAGACTAATTTCATACTGTTCGCCGTCAATAAAAGTTAGATTTCAAAACAAACGAATTAGCTTCAGAAATGTTCAAAGCGAATATAATGTTCACTTCGTTTCCCCTGCTAATACGCAGATATCTGTCGCTAGTTCTAACAAGAAAGTAAACTTCCTAGATCTGAAACCATAACGCTGACCAAGCGGATACTCAAGTTGGTTCACTTAGCATTTAGCCGGACACTACTGAGCACTTGTCGGTAGGAGAAATCTCACTTATCAGCTGCTGTCATAATATTACAGTATAATATTACAATTTAGTCATCATAATGTTAAATTAACTTATTAATGTTAACTTGTTAACATTATGAAGACATCAGTCAGGTGTAATGATTTAATCGAGTTGCAGAAGTAATCTGTGAGCATGCCAACTCTTTTTTTTTTAAGTTTGTCATCTCGGTAAAAGTTAGTGACTCGGACATAGTGGAAGGGATTCGAGACAAGCTGAACAAGTGCAGGAGTAAACTTTGTAAGACTGCACTGAAAGACATAGATTTGAATAAGCGTTGTCTGTTTAACTCTAACTTAATATTTTGCCGCACTTTTTTGCAGCTGTGTGTAATTTGCATAACACCATACACTTATTTACATCACAGGAACTCTTCCCGAAATATAATATTTGCGATTTGCAAAAAAAAAATTGTTTTCAACCTTTTCGAATGTATCCTTTTGTACAAATAACTCAAAGCTAATGTTTTAAAGTGGCTTAAATGGCTTTAGGGTATAGACATCTTTTGTTATAATAGGCATACGTAGCTCAAATCCTGCGGATAGAACCTAGAGAATGCGGGTAACTAAGTCAACAGTTTTTGTAACCAGAGTCCAAACTTTCTCATATTAAAAAAATAAAATCCAAAAAATATGCGGTTGTCTTAAATTTTCGGTAGCAACTCTTTATTTTTTGAGGAACTAAGAATATGACACCAACAAGCGAAATTATGATAATGGTTTGGAACACAAATGCGCTCAGCAACCTTTCTTTATAAACTGCCAAATTCTGTAATTCCTTTCTCCTCATGTACCGACTAGTGAAATTTCTCATATTCGGAAACAATGGCGGATCCATTTTTTTTTTTTTTTGGGGGGGGGGGG